>JAQGBT010005433.1:0-14338 GCA_034698585.1 Disparrhopalites patrizii
AAAAATTAAGAAAATAATAGAAAGAAGGAAAAATTAAGAAAATAATAGAAAGAAGGAAAAATTAAGAAAATAATAGAGAGACAAAATCAGAAATTAATATAAAGAGAGAAAACATCAGAAAATAATAGAAAGAGAGAAAACATCAGAAAATAATAGAAAGAGAGAAAACATCAGAAAATAATAGAAAGAGAAAAAAAATCAGAAAGTAATACAAAGTGAGAAAAAAGCAGAACCTAGAAGGAGAGAGAGGAAAAGAAAGCAAAAGTGAGATACGTTAAAAAGAGAAATCTACAGAGGAATTAAACGATAGTGAAAGCTGGAGAGAATGTTAGATTAAGAAGACAGAACGGAGGCGAAATAGAAGGCCAGAGAAAGCCAGAGAAAATAAATGAGCGAATGCAAGATAAAAGCAAGGGAATGAGGAGGAGCAAAGAAACCCAGAGAGAAAGTAAGATAGTAGGAGAGGAAGGGAGGAGGGGAGTAAGAAAGTGGCTAATTTTTGGAATTAAATTCCAAGAGTACCTCAGTAAATTCCTCTGTAGTGCTTGAGGACATGGTTGGAGTACGGGGGGAAAGGATTTGTGTGTAATTACTCAAGGAGTTGTGTTTTCCTCTTCTTCCTCTGTCCTGCTTCTTGTTTCCCCTCGTACACTCCTTTAAATCAATAGTTTTGGCCAGCAAAAGGCATGGAGGAGCACTTGTACACATTTTGGCTAGGTTTTGTGCGTGTAAAAGCACTTGTCCCGCTAGTTTTAACTCCTATCCTTTACCGTTCCACTACTCTCCATGTGTGTGTCACTCCCTGTGTTTATTAATATTTATTTGACCGAGCTCCGTATGACAGTTACAACAAGATGTGCTCAAGTTTCAGTTCTCTCCCTTTTTCTCAGCTGTCTTACTTTCCCCGTCACCATCATTGACATTTTTCTTTCCTTTTTCTCCTTCTTTCCCTTTTGTTTTTTTTGCTTTCTCTTCTTTTGTTATTCCACTGCGTTTCTTTTTTACCTTTCTCTATTGTTAGCTCTCTTTTTTCTTATTTTTTCTCTCCCGGTTTGCTTCGGGTTTCTTTCTTATTTATTTAGGTATTGTCTTTTTTGGTTTTCCTTACTCTTGTTTTTCTTCTCTATATTTTGTGTTTCTTTAGCGTTTTCTCCCTTTGTCCTCCTTATTTCTCTTGCATTGTACAGTCACTGCATTTTCTCTTCAATTTCTCGCATTTATCCTCGCATTTTTGCTTTTTTCCATTAACACCCATTTCCTCCTAATTTCTCTATTTTTCCCTTAATTTGCGCCTGTAGTTTTAATTCGGCCGTCATATTCCCTTATAATTTTTTGTATATTTCCTCTTTTTCCTTCTTTCTATATTGCCTCTTTCTCCTTTATTTCCTCATCTTTTTCCTTCTGTCTATATTGCCTCTTTCTCTTTTATTTCCTCATCTTTTTCCCTTTGTTTATATTGCCTTTCTCTTTTATTTCCTGATCTTTTTCTGTCCATATTGCCGCTTTCTCTTTTATTTCCTCATCTTTTTCTGTCTATATTACCGCTTTCTCTTTTATTTCCTCTACTTTCTCTGTCTCGTTTGCCTCTTTCTCGTGTATTTCATCTTGCTCTGTCTACTTTGCCTCTTTATTTTTAATTTCTCAATCCTTCTCCGTTTACATTTCCTTTTTCCTCTATTTCCTCATGTTTTATTGTCTGTAGTGGCTCATTCTCTTTAATTCCCTCAACCTTCTCTGTCTTTTTTGTCTCTATCTCTTGTGCTTTCCCCTCTTTCGCTGCCTATACTGCCTCTTTATTTTTTAAATTATTGTTTCCTTATCTTACTCTGTCTAGGCTGTCTTATTTTCTCCCTTTCCCTTTTCTCCTTGTCCCTCTCTCTCTATTGCTCAAACTCCAGCTTTCTCCCTTTTATTTTTCCTTTCTGTTTTCCCTTGTTTGTAAACACACTCTCTATTTGACTTTCTTCTTTCTCTCTCTCTCTCTCTCTGCTTTCTCCCTTCAGCGGTTTCCGTCATACTTCCCCCCTCCCAAATTGCCATTCCTCTCCCCCTCCACACTTCCACATAATTACCATGAGTAAAAGCCAAGGGAAGTTTACAAGCGGGGAAAGAGTGGGAGTTCCCCCACATTCGTGACCGCAAGACAGAAACACATTTTGCTCATCCCCTCCAGAAAACCCATGTAATACAATAGGACATTGGTGGTGGGAATATGATCGGTTTTATCCCGCTCATCATCTTACATGATCCCTCATGTTTTCCCCTCCGAAATTCCCGTACGTACACATTCTGGGAATAATTAGAAAGTGTGTTGAAAGCGGGCTTTTTATGTAATATCAAAAATCTCTCCATGTTCCTCCTCCTCCTTTAGAAAATTCCCCCCATTAATGCACCCATGTTCCCCTTGACGGAAGGAGGCCAAGGAAGAACATGGACTCTCCAGGATGATCCTCGGGCGATTATGTCAGGTGGGATGAGTGATGGGAACATGCCTTTGGTGTTGTCCAGCTCCATGTTTTATTTGAGGGGAATGTTTTTGCGTGGTTAAAAATCGGGATGTTTTGCCGGGGAATGTGGTTTCCCCGTGGTCAATGGCGGTTTTTGTTTCTTTTTTTGGGGGAATATACAAGGAGAAATGGGAAGGTAAATATTCATTTGTGATGAAATGCGGGGAACTGTGTAAATATCTGTGTTGTTCCAAGAGCGATGAGTATTTTGTGGGGGAATTTTATACAAGGAGAAGAGAGGGACTGTGTGAATAAAGTAATAGGGGACGCAGAAGCATTTATTGATTATTGATTTTTCCCATTCTGATTCCTCTCAATACCTTTATGGGAGGGAAGGAGGCTTCTTGAGGTATATATATACCATGGGATTCTCCCGAGTCCTTGATTACTGGCCATTGTATTTATAACGCTCAACACCAAAGTCTGGGTGCTTTTCCTTTCAAATTCTTTGGTGTTTTTTTTCTTTGCATTCACACGCTTCCATGTTGTCTTTGTGTTTCGTATGCTCTCTTATTTTCGCTTGTAGGATGTCTTATTTTGTCCCAATCATGTTTCTTTCTTTCTCGGGTTCATTCCTCCTTTTTCTATTGCAATTTTTTTCTGTTTCTACAATGTGTTTGGGACTATTTCGCGGTCCTCCCGTGATTCCGGCTTGCAGTGTCTCCATTTTTCTCCGAGTTTCTCCCGTTTCTGAAGTTTTGCTCTCACAGTTTCTGTTGTTTTAATTTTTTATTCTTATTAGATTTTGTCTCCATATGATGTTTTTCTAGTTATTTGTTCATATTTTCCTTCCATTTATGCACAGTTTTCTATAGCATCATATTTTTCTTCCAGTTTTCGCTAAATTTTCTCTTTATCTCTCTTTCTACATATTTTTTCTACATATTATGTTTCCTTGGTTTTTTTGGTGGTTCACTACTTCCTTAGTTTCTCTTTCTTTGTATTTTTTAGATATTCAATATATTATTTTCTTATATATTTTTGAACCTCTTAAGTTTTTTCTTCTTTTCTGTATTTCACTGCTCTTAAGAAAAATCGCTTTCCTATTCTTTGTATTTTTCCGTCCTTAAAAAAATTCTCTTTCTTCTCTGTATTTTTCCGTTCTTAAAAAAATTCTCTTTCTTCTTCTTTGTGTTTTTCCGTCCTTAAAAAATTCTCTTTCTACTTCTCTGTATTTTTCCGTCCTTAAAAAATTCTCTTTCTTCTTCTCGGTATTTTTCCGTTCTTATAAAAATTCTCTTTGCTCTTATTTGCATTTTTCCGTTTTTTAATTTTTTCCTCTTTTCTCTGCTTTGTATTTTCCCCATTTTTAATGGTTACTCTTTCGCCGTCTTTGCATTTTCCCTTTTTTAAAATCCTTTCTCGTTCACCATGTTTGTATTTTTCCTTTTTTAAAATTTTATCTCTGCCACCTTTTTTCTTCTTCTTCTTTATTTTTATCTTGTTTTACATTTTTGGTCTTTCACCTACCTTGTATTTTCTCCTTTATTAAAATTTTGCAGCTTTCACCGTCGTTGAATTGTTTCGATTTTTTTTCTTTCTCTATTTGTTTATTCCTCTCTTTCATTTACTCTTTCTCTATAGTTTTTCTTATTCGTTCTATTTCTTTCCACTTATTCTAACTCTATCTGTGTATTTGTTCTCTCCCGTCCTCAGGTTGTCTTATTGTTTTCTTCTTCAGCTTCATCTTTTTCTCCCTTTCACCGAGGCTCTCTGTCTCCTTTTCCTCATCCCTTTGTGTTCGTCTGCTTCTTCCAAGTTCTAACTTTTTTTATTTCCAATGTGTCTCATCCTGCCCCCTTGCAAGTTGGGCAACTCTTTGATGTATACAATCCACAATTTTTGGGATATAATTTTGCTCGCAATCCGTCCCCTTTCTCTCTCATTTGCACTTTTATGTCCTCCGTCTAAAATGTTCCACTCATGTACAAATTCCAATGTCTTCCAAATTGTCACCAGACTCCTCAGATCCCTCTTTGCCTTGATGATTGTGTTTCCCTCCCCAAAAAAATCCCAACTCCTTGATTCCTCCTTTCATGTTATCCCACTTTCCCGCTCATTCCAATTGGAAATCCAACAGTGAAAACTTATGGCTTTATCTTTATTTCTGGGGAACCCGAAAAAAATTGTGTACCTTGTTCTTCTTGGGTGGAATGAAATATAAAATATAGGTTCGTGTACATATACGTATACATATGTGTACATACATACGTATATGCACGTGTTATGCACCTAAAAAAGAAATCCATATTGACACCATTTACCTTATCTCCTGGTGCGTGTGGTTCCCTTTGTGTATTTTCCTCTAGTAACATACAGGGCTGGAATTATTTATTAAACTTGTGTACATAATGCCCGGCTCCCGGCTTGTATAGATATTTATTCTCTCTCTTTCTTCTCTCTCTCTCTCTCTCACTCTCTTCTCTCTCTCTCTCTCTTTCTGGGGGAAAAAGAGAGCAAATGGACTAGTTCCAGTCGATTGACGTGTAGTAACTATATAAAGGCTTGTGTTTTAAATGTGACTTTATCACTTCATCTAAATCATATATCCAATTCATTTTCCCTCCCCCTTCCCCACATTTTTTTCTCTCCCGAAGTCGCTCTTTCACTTTCAGTGACAATAATGGGTAACACATTCCCCCGCTCCGACTCTGCTCTAATATAATGTACACTTCATTTTTTCTCTCACACGAGTCCCAAGTTATTCCTGGAAGAAAACAATAGGAAGGGGAGGAAGGAGAAAAAGGAAATGGAGATAAGAACAGAAGGAGAAACAGATGCGGAAGAGGGAAAGCATGAAAAAAAATAAAGCAGAAAAACATGGTTGTACTGGAATAAAAAAGGAAGTTAGAGAGAATGTATAGAAAAGGTTCGAGGACAGAGAGGAAGTAAAGTTATCAAGAACGAGACCAAGAGCTATGAAAGAAAGGTAAAGAGAAAGCTAAATGCAAAGCCTAAGACACAAAGGGATTTCTACGGGAAATTGAGAAAAATCTCATACACAGCTGGATAATTTAGAGAACCTTTACAATGACAGATAGAGAGGAAATAATGGCAACAAAACAGTGAGAGAAAGGCTAGGGAGAAAGCTCGGAAAAGGGTTTTTAGAAAACTTAAAAAACATTATGAGAAAGCTAGAGGGATAGCTCGACACAAATTGGGAGAAATATGGAAAAATAACGACAAAAATGGAGAAAACTTGAGAGATTACTCGTGAAAAACTGAAATGATGTTGAGAGATAATGCGACTGAAATTGAGAGAAATCTAGAGAGATAATTCAACCGAAATTGAGAGAAATCTAGAGAGATAACTGGACAAAAATTGAAGGAAATTTAGAGAGATAACTTCACAAGCATTGAGCGAAAGCTTAAGAAAATGTGATAACAAATGGCGATAATACTAGAAAAATATCTAAAGTGAAATCTACGAAAACGTGAGGCTAAGCTAGAGACAACTTAAGAGATAGCTAGAGTGAAATCTGAAGTGAATATAAACGACAATATGAATTGAAATTGGGAGCTAACAAGATCGAAATAAAAAATCAGGAAAAGTTAAGAGAAAACTGAGGAGAAAGCAAACAAAAATATGAATAGAATTTGGTGGCAAACAAAAGCGAAATTCAAAATTAGAACAAGTTAAGAGAAAGCTAGCAAAACAACTCGACAAAACCTGGGAGAAAGTATCAGAAAATATGAAAAGGAATAGAGAGAATGCTAGAAAGGAGTCAAAAACGAAAGCTAGAAACAGGGAGAATAAGCTCAATTAAGAGCTAGCTTGAGAGAAAACTCGGGAGAAAGTTAAAGAAAATATGAAAAGAAATGAAATGCTAAAACTAGAGAGAAAGCTAAGGAGAAAACTAGAAAAAAATTAGGAGAAAGTTAAGGAGAAAACTAGAAAAAAATTAAGAGAAAGCTAAAGAGAAAGCTGAAGAGAAAACTAGAAAAAAATTATGAGAAATCTAGAAAAAAATTATGAGAAAACTAGAAAAAAATTAGAGAAAGCTACACGAAAAATACTGGAGCAAAATCTAAAGAGAAAGCTAAGGAAAATACGAAGCAAAACACGAAAAATACTGGAGCAAAATCTAAAGATAAAGCTAAGGAAAATATGAAGCAAAACACGAAAAATACTGGAGCAAAATGTATAGAGAAATCTAGGAAATAGTGAAAGTGCCATCAACAGATAAGCAAGAAAAGGAGAGAAAAAAGGAGAGCCAGTTATTCAATTGAAGCAATGAAAGCAAACTAAAAAAAATAAGAAAAATATAGCTACGACGAGAATTCCCGGATAAGTATAAGAAAGGGAAACGAGATGGTGAAAGTGAATAAAAAAACAGTGGAAGCAAAAAACAGGATAATATAAGGGAATCACTGGAAATGACAAGAAAAGAAATAGAAATAATATGTCTTTATTTTTTTCTATTAAGCCCGACTCTCTCACAGTCATCTCTTGTTTTGTTGCTTCCCATTTCTCCCCCTTTCTCCTCCGTGCTTTTGTCCGCTTTCTCCTTCACATCCCTCTTCCTACTGGAGAATGAAGGCAAATGGACGAGAGCAGGCATTATCCTCCATGACTTTTTTTTGAAGATAGTCGAAAAGGAACGTTCTATGCATATACATACGTACATACATACATATGTACGAGTATGTATGTATATACATACTTAATTCCCAGGGGGACCCCATAGCATTTGAGATACTAGCATACTTTCAAAGAGAAAGGGTAAGAGAGAGAGAGAAAAAAAAGTTTTTTACAACTGCCAATGTTTTTAAGAAGAAATAATAGAGTTCTTGTATATTTTCTTTTCGCCCTAAAAAAATATGAAAATTGAAATTGGAAGGCTTTTGAAGGTGTCAATCAGATAAGGTCTTACTCTGGGGGTGATTATTTATTTTTGTATGGGAATTCACTTCTGGAGAGAGATGAGGAGGCGGAGGGGGCATGGGGCGTGAATCAATACAATCAGATGAAGGAGAGAGAAAAAAGGGTTAAAGAGAAAGTGACAGAGAGAAAGAACGAGAGAGAGAGAAAGAGAGAGAGAGAGAGAGAAAGAATGGCAAAAAAACAGATGAAGTGAGAATGGAGAGAAGCAATAACCTCCTTATGTATTCCCTCGGAGTTAGCGGAGGAGGAGGAGAATGTGGAGGAGGCAGAAGATGTAGAGGATGCGAAATATGAAGGAAGTGAGAAGAAAAAAAAAGAAATGAAAAGAAAATGTTTGGCTCTGGTTTTGGTTTTGAAGGCGGAGTAGGAGGAGGATGAGTATTTGTTCAAATTATTCTTCTTTGATAAAGGAATTGGTATAAGGCGATGGGGAGGAGATGAGGAGGAGGAGGAGAATACGAGCTCATGCATATATCTTTTCTTCTCTCTATCTCTCTCTCTCTTTATCTGTGTTTCTCAAGACATCTCTCTTTCTCTCTCTCTCGTTCTTTCTCCTAAGTATTCTCTTTCTCTCTCTCTCTGTTTTTCTCAGGCCTTCTCTCTCTCCCTCTTTCCATCTCAATCTTGTTCGAGAAATTCTGCATATGCATATGAAATGTACGTGTTGGATGTAAGACAAAAGCTGGCAGGGGAGGAGCGGAGGAGGAGGAGAAGGAGGAGGAGGTGTAAGACGATCTTCGTTAGGAGTGAGGCAACACGAGGGAAAGAGAGAGAGAGAGAGAGAGAAAGAGGCGTATGTATGACAGATGGGCAGATGATTCATAATCATTTTCATGCACAGGCGGGGGAAATGAGAGAGAGAGAGAGAGAGAGCGGATGAGACATCGAATGAGGGAGAGCGAAAGAGAGCAAATGGAAGAGAGTGATCAGAGGGAAATTGAGAGAAAAGAAAGGAGGAGAGAAAGAAAGAGAGAATGATATGGAGAAAGTGAAAGAGAAAGAGAGAGAATTAAACGGAGAAAGTGAGACAGAATGAAATGGAGAAAGCGAGAGAGAAAGAAATTGAAAAACTGAGTGAAACAGAGAAGGAGTGTGAGAAAGAGTGAGAGAGATAGAGTAAGAGATAGAACAGAGACAGAAAGAGAGAGAAAGAGAGAGAGAAAAAGAGAACGAACGGGAGAGAAAAAGCGAGAGTGAGCGTGAGAAAGAGAGAGAGAACGAGAGAGCGAAAACGTGAGAACGAGAGAAAGAGAGACTGAAGGAGATAAAAAAAAGCGAGAACGAGAGAAAGAAAAGGAGAACGATAGATAGAGAGAAGAGAGAGAGAAGGAGAGACAGAACGAGATAAAAAAGAGCGAGAACGAGAGAAAGAGAACAACAGGTCGCAAGGGAGAGAAAATGTGAGATTAAGAAATAGAGATAAAGAAATTTGTCTGTTCGTCTCTCTCATTCTCTCTCATCATAATTTGTTTTCCCTGTCCATTTAAAATTTCAGATGAGTCATAAATTGGAGAAAGCATTTTCCAGCTAGGTTATCTATACCATCTATGCATGTCTTCATCCCTTATCTTTTCTCGTGTACGTCGTTACAATCTATTTATGTCTGTTCCTTCCATTTATCCTTTCCCCCTTCTCGTACCTTCTTTTTCTCCATATTTGACCCTCGTGCATTTGGGTTACATTTCTTCATATTTCTGTTTCATTCTGCATAGGTTCTGTTATCCACATTTATAATATAATTAAATCTATATAATAATATTACACACATTTTATCGGTATGTCCATATTTCAGTCTGTATTCAAAATAAAATATAAACACAAGAGGAAAATATGCAGATCTGTAGTCCCAAAATGGTATTTTCTAGCTATGACTTTACGTATTTTTTACATTTTGGAATTTTGGAACAGCGACATCAACCGGTGGAGGAAGTTGGCATAAAGAAAATGCAGAAAATCAGCCCCGAGAGAGAAAGAGGGAAAGTCGGGGGGAGAAAGTTTGTATGCAGGATGAAAATTTCAAAACGGCGGAAAGATACCATTTCCCTCATCCCATAGATAAGATATCCTTTTTTATGCATTCCCCAAAAAGACGGTAGTTGTAAGGAGAGGGAAATATGCAAGTGGAATTTGATATGGACGGGTACGTTTTGAAAGAAAATCTCCTCCAACTCCTCCTCCTCCATGGGCTTTCTCTTAACCACAGAGAAAGTAACTCCTTTTTTCGCAATCCTCCTCTCGTTTCCCCTGTAACGAGTTCATCTGAAGCAGGTTGGAAAGGCACATATTCTTACAGGGGACAATTTTTTCCTTTCTCCTTTTCTTTATATCCATATTTTCTCTCCTGGGTCCTTCATTACAATGTGTAAGTATGCACATGACATTATATGGAAGGGGGAGAGAAAATATATAATTCTCCTCCCTCTCTCCCTCCCCCACCCTCCACTTTGTTATTTCAAATAAAGTAGTTATGGAAAGTTCCGTGCATAAATTTGCAATGAAGTATTAGTTGCTGTCTTCACTTTCTCATACAAATCTACTTTTTTCTCCCTTTCTCTCTTCATCGTTCCCTGGCAAGGTATGCTGGGGGTACGCAACGACAGCGAGGGACTACGAAAGACTGAGAAAGCGAGGAGAAGGAAACAAAGCAAATTAAAGAAAAAGAAATGGAAAGCCAAGGACCAAAGTCGGGTAAAAAGATGTGGGGAGCACCGAGATACAAAAATAGGAAGCGTGAGGGAAATGCAAAGAGACGGACACATAGTCAGACGAATACCGAAAAACAGTGAAAATAAAATAGTGGCACACGGAAGTAGAGAAAAAAACGAGATACAGAAAGAGAGAGACATTCGCTCTGTGGCGGGAATGATACCTAATAATAAAGTGGAGGATGGAGAATGGGAGACAAAAATATAACGTGAGTGGGAAAAAAATAGGGGAGAAAAATCATGAGAAATGGATGAAAATGTGAAAATAGATAAAGAGAAAAGGCGATGAAAACAGAGAAAAACGGGACAAAAGCGGTAAACAGGGAAAACACGGAAAAATGGGACAAAAAAGAAAGAGATAACGGCGAGGGACAAAAGTGCGAAAAAGAAAGGAAAGAGAGATACAAAAGGGAGAAGTTGCGGGAAAGTAATACCAAGATGCAAAAAGAGAGAATACGAGAGAAAAATCAAGATAACAAGAGGGTGACAGAGGGGAAAATAAAGATAAGAAGAGAGTGATAGAGGGAAGAGAGATAACAAGAGGGTGAAAGAGAAAAGCTCGGAGATAATAGGAGAGTGAAAGAGAGAAAAAAGGAGAGATAACAAGTATAAAAAGGGAGACACCCAGTGAAAAAGAGAGATATGAAGAGAGGAAAGTGGGAAAAAGGGATATGAAGAGAGGAAAGTGGGAAAAACAGATCTAATAAGAGGGTAAAAGAAGGAAAAAGAGAGATAACAAGAGGAAAGAGAGAAAAATGGGTAACAAATAAATATAAAGAGAGGGAAGGGAGAGCAAGGGAGAGAAAAAGTGGTAAAAGATAGATATAAAGAGAGGGAAGAGAGAAAGAGCTAAGAGAGAGAAAAGTGGTAACAGAGAGATATAAAGAAGAGGGAAGAGAGAAAAAGAGACAACAAGAGAAAGAAGAGATAACAAGGGGGAACAGAAAAATTAATAGATAAACAAGACGGGAAAGAGATACGGAAAAAGAGAGATAACAAGAAGGAAAGGGAGAAAACGGGATAGAGGGAGAGCAAAAGAGAGGAAAAGAGAGATAGCTAGAGGGGAAGGAGAGAAAAAGAGACGGAAAGTGAGAGAAAAGAGACGGAAAGGGAAAGTGAGAGAAAAAAAGTGGAAAAGAGAGAGACAAAGAGGAGGAAAGATGAAAGGAGAGTTGTGAAGAGCGAGAGAGAGACATTATGTGAATGTGTTGTGCAAAATACAATCAGGATGTATCTCCGTGTACGGTACAATCATATGTCTTGCTTTTGTGTCCAGGATTGTTGGTTGGCATTGGAGGAGCATGTTGTGAAATGATGGGCTCGTGTGTGTACTATTATTATTTGTCAGACAACCAGAGAGAGAGAGGGAAAGATGGAGAGAGTGAAGGAGGAGGGAAAAAGGAGGTGGGAGCATAATAGGAGTTGGAATTCATACATAATAATAACAATGTCTGAAGCATTAGGGAGATAACATGGGGGAAAAAAGGACCGGCGGAGGGAGGGGAGGCCAGGGGATGAAGGTTCGTGGGGTAAATATGTGAAACATTTTTTGGGATTGAGAGACTTTGTAATAAAGTGAGGGGGGGACGGAGGATGGAGCAAGATATTCAGAAAGTGGGAGAGAGAGAGAGAGAGAGATTTTGCTGAATCTGAATCTGCCTTTTGATTCTAGTTTTTTTCTCGTTTTATGCATGTCCTTTGCCTCCTTTTCTGGGCTTTCCCATGACATTCTTACAGTTCTCGATATCCCATCATATTTGTCTCTGTCTTTCTGTTTCCTCTCATAAGTTCCTCTGCAGTTTCTGTGTTTTTTTTATTTCCTTTCCCTTTTCCCGCCTTTCTTTTTCCCGTGTTTCCTACATGTTCCTCGATTTCCGATGACATCCTCCTCTCTCTCTTACTTAGGTATTGTCTCTTTCTTTTGCTGATATTTCTCTTGTTCTCCTTCCGATTTGTCCCTTTTTTAGGTTCGTCAATCACGGATACTGATTTTCTTAACTCTTCTTTCGTTTAGCCTTTCCCACTTTGTCAGCCGCTTTTTCTACAATCTCGTTCCAAGATTTATCTTTCTTGTCCTAGATTTTCTCTCTTTTCTTCACTGTTTGTCTCTTGTCCTTTTATCTCTGGTTTTTCTCATCGTTCTCACACTTCCTTTGGTTTTTCTTTCTCTCATATCTTTAGCGTTTTCTCTCACTTTATGTTCTTCTCTTTTCTTCCGAATTTTGTGTTTCTTTTTTTCTCTCTGTCACTTTATGAGCACTCACTTTCTCTTTCTTTCCTTTATCTTCTCCAGTCACTTTTCTCGCCTTTTCTCTCTCTCTTCTTACGCGATTTTTCTCTCCGTTTTTCTCTCTCTTCTTCAGAATCTTCTATCTCTTTCTATTCTTTCTCTTCTTCAGTTACTTTTCTTGCCGTTTCTCTCGTTCGATTATTTCTCTTCTGCAGTGACTTTTCTCGCCGTTTCTCTCTCTCTCTTCTTCAGAATTTTCTCTCTTTTTCTTTTCTCTCTTTTTTCTTCAGCATTCTCTTTATTTCTTCTCTCTCTATTTTCTTCAGCTTTTTCTTAATTTCTTTTTTCTCGCTGTCTTCCCTAGCTTTTTGTGTCTCTCTTACTTTTATCTCGCGATCTTCTCCAGTATTTTTGTCTTTCGTTTTTCTCTCTCCGGCGTTTCTCTCTCTTTTCTTCAGTATTTTGTATCTCTTATTCTGTTAATTCTTGCTCGTCTTCAGCATTTTGTTCTCTCTCTTTATTATGTTCCTATTCTTGGGCGTTTTCTCGCTCTTTCTTCTTTTATCAGGTCTCTCTCTCTTTCTTATTCTTTCTTTTTTTTCATTTATTTTCTCTCTCTTTCTTACTCTTTCCTCCTTTTCATTAATTTTCTCTCTCTCTTATTCTTTCTTCATTTTTCTTCTTCCTTTTAATTTATTCTCTCTTTCTGTCTTTTTCCAGCATTTCGGGATCTCTTCCTAAATTTTAAATTTATTTTCCTTCCCCTCTTCTGTATCTCTCCATTCTCGTCCCTTTATTTCATGTCCCTTTTGCAAATGTATTTCTCTCCTCGTATCCTTCTCTTTCTCCCTCTCATCCGTCCCCCAGTGGTCTCCCTCCCCTCCCCTAAGTACGGAGGAGGAAATGCGTGTACGTTGAATTCGTAGAGGAAATTTCCCCTATTTTGGTAGAGACTTGAGAAATGATTTAGAAGTCATCTCACGAAATTTTTTGGCTTTTTCTTCCGTTCCCCTTCTTCGTCTTGGTCTTCCTCCCACCCCTTCGCCTCCCGTATATCTGTATACATACCTAAGTTCCTTGCATGTAAAGGTCCGGAAGTGTGTGTAAAGGGGTAAGAGGGAGGAGTGTGTATGAGTTGAGAGAGACAGAGAAATGTTAGCGGACCTTAATGTTGTAACGTAGTAAGATTTCTCAGGATTTTCTCCACTACTGATTCCACTTCTCATACTCCACTTATTCCACTTGCCACGATCAACTCAAACGGAGGCGGCTTCCTTCTTCTTTCTCATCCTGAAGCCGGGAAGAGATGAAGACGATCCTCTTGAAATCTCTACACACTTTTTCCTCCTCCGCATCCTCCTATCTTTGTACAGTCCTACTACCCTAGGAAATCACATGATTTCTCTCTCATATCTCTCCAAGGCCTCGTACATTCCCCTTCTACTACTCCCAGGATTTTTACACACATTTTTCTACAAGGCACTTCGCCTCCGTCGTCTCATCATACTCACTTGAGACGGGAGGAGGGGAAGGGGGAAACACGTGGGACAGTATAGATAGTAGTTGTAAGCAAGACGGAGGTTGGGTGAGACAAGAGGGAGATAAAGGGAAAAGGCAAAGAAGTGAAAGAGAAAGTGAAAGTAACGGGAAAGAGGGAGAAAGCAAAAGAGAAAGTGAAAGTAACTGGAAAAAGGGAGAAAGCAAAAGAGAAAATGAAAGTAACTGGAAAAATAGAGAAAGAAAAAGAGAAAGTGAAAGTAACTGGAAAAATAAAGAAAGCAAAAGAGAAAGTGAAATCAACTGGTAACGGGTAAAAGTAAAAACGGAAATCAGAAAAAAGGAGAAATTAACGGGTAAAAGTAAAAACGGAAATCAGAAAAAAAGGAGAAAGTAACGGGTAAAAGTAAAAACCGAAATCAGAAAAAAAGGAGAAAGTAACGGGTAAAAGTAAAAACGGAAATCAGAAAAAAGGAGAAATTAACGGGTAAAAGTAAAAACGGAAATCAGAAAA
>JAQGBT010005434.1:0-14332 GCA_034698585.1 Disparrhopalites patrizii
CCCCCTCCCCCACCTCCCACTACAATGTGTGGATCTGTGGATATGCTTCATTGTTGATGAAGTGATCAGCCTGACCGCGAAGGGAAGTTCTTCCTATTCCTATCAATACGTGGGCACATGTGGCTCTGCTAATGCACGGGATTTATGGCCACAATCCTACGTCTCCCTTCTCTACTTCTCTATTTCTCTACTTCTCTACTTCCCTACTCTTTCGCTCTCCAGCCAAGCATTTTGTGAGACTTGGGAGAAAATATCGATCATCTCTAAATGCTCGGGCAATAGGACAGGGAGATGTTGAGGGTAAAGAGGAGGAAGAAGGGGACAAGACTAGGCCAAGAGAGACGGAGAGAGGGGGCGAGATCCTTAATAACTTTTTGCTTGAAATGTCCTCGCAAGTGTCAAGGATCTCTGGAGGGCGTGTCGTAAAATCTGTCATAAAATTAATTGAGAATGCTAGAAGACTGTAGAAAAGTGGGAGAGTGGGAGAGTGGGAGGTATTTTTCTGCTCATTCCCCCATTCTCTCAATATCCGTCTTCTTGGAAGATGGAAAAGGATTTCTCTGGGTTTTATGGGGGAATAAGGGTGGAAGTGGAATGTGTGGTCAGGGTGGGAGAGGGCGGCCGGTGGACACTCGGCAGCATCCATCCCCTCTAAAGTCCCACATCAAGATGCGGGGAAATTACCAGCGTTTATCTTCCAATTTGGTTGAATTACCCGGGTGACGGAAGTTGATGGTGCACTTCTAGGCTGGAGCACTCGCACTATTACACGTTATCACCCTTCCGGCCGAATTACATTGATGATCCCATACTGTGACCCTATTATTCCCCGCTCTTTCACCAAATGACACTGCAGAAGAATGGGAGAAAGATTTCAAGGGTATCCATAACTCCACATTCCACATGCTCTGAGGTGGCAAAAGAAAAGGGAGGAGCTCTGAGGATGGGAACTGAGAAAACAACTGAGAGGGGAATATATTATATTTTAAATTATATCTTATCCTTCGCCTTAAATGAGAGCTTTGCAGGCTTTTAAGACCTTGCCCCTTGCACATTACATATGGATGTAAGGAGTAGGAGAGAGCTTGAGAGGCGGAGAGGGGAAAGGAGCTGGTTTCCAGGGCCAAAAGGTAGACAAGAAGTCAGAGGAATTTGTGTCCTTCTAGCTGATCTTGAGGGCGGGACGCAGATGGATTCAAATGAGTTTCACCTCCACAGATGAAATGAGATGCGATCAAGAGTAAATACTTAATGGCTTTCACGCATCCTTCCGCTCTTCATTTGGTGTCCACGTCAAACTTCGCCATGGCGAAACACTGGGATCTTCCCAATTGTTAATTTATTCCTGCAACTTGTAACTTTTTCGCTCCCTCAAGAAAAAACTTGGCTTTTATTTCATGCAGATGCTAACACGAGGGAATAGAGCGCCTTAACCCAAAACCTGCCCTCGCTCTCTCCTTCCTGTCTCTCTCTCTCTCTCTCTCTCTCTTCTATGCTCTACGCCTCTCTTCAAAACTTGTGTGAAACTTGTTTCTTTTGAAGCTGTCTGAAAGTAAGAAAACTTGTGTCAGGAGTCATTTCCCAGTAGGAATCTACTTATTCCTCGTCACTCTTTCTTTCTTCTATCTCCATCCTTTGCAGACGGATTATGAATATTACATTGTGAGTTGTGAGGACGGAGAAAAAGGGGAAGGCTGACTAAATTACCTGCTCCGACTTTCCCTCCGCACCTCCGCACCTCCTGCCCTTCTTTTCCTTCTCTTTCTTCTCGCAATCATCATTAGGAGCCCCACAATGTTGGACTTAAGTGTGGGAACTTACATTTTCTATGAGCCTCCAAAACAGGACCAGGGACCATTCCCAGTCGTCGCCGATTATGACTCCTTCTCCGCCTTCATTTCGCCCCACTCTCACTTCGCCCCACGCTAATCTCCGCCCTCAGCTCCTTTTCACACGTGAGACCAAAGTAGCGGGATACTCAAGCCTTTCGTTCTCTCCTCGCAGAGGGAAGGGCTCGTCAGGAGTAAACTGCAGGAGAGGGAAATGCTTGAGAAAAAGGGAGGACATGCTCATTGTGTCATGCAATTCCCCTTCCAATTGCTTGTAGGAAGAGACTGGCTATCATCATTTAAGAATCAAAACTGAACAAGTCATAAGAATCCTTGTGTAGGATTGTCAGCATTGAGACTTAAACGTGGATCTGCTAATTGTAAGTTGTAGGAGGAGCTGCCTCTGCAAAAGAATGGAGAGAAATGTTGAGTTTGCCTGGACTCGCAATGACTTCATCTCGTCAACATCGTCTCTGGGCTGGCTGTGGGTAAGCAAGAGACAATGAGAGAACCAACATTTCCTTCCGAGTCACATTTCTTGTCTCAAATAATGAAATGAGGGCCAAAAATTGAATATATTTTCTGCCAATTCCATCCACTCTCAGTTTGTGCCTTCTCGCTTCGCTCCCACACATGGAGGCATGAGTTATCATGTGGTGGCTGGGACGCGAGGAAGGGGAAGCCAATGATTCCCTCGGGCCTCCAGAATCAAAAAGGAGGGAGTTCTTGCTCCCCCAAAAGGCCCGACCGCCTTTTCTTGTTTACATGCCCTCGTGGTGAAAGAGTGGTGAAAGAGAAGGGAAGGAAGAGAAAGAAGTGAAAGACTGAAAGAGAGAAAGAGAGAGAGAGAAAGAGTGCGTATGCTCCCAAGTCCTTTCATCCAGGAGGAAGGCGGAAAGAAATCCCCCAAATGTGTCTCCGTGTGCTCCTGCTTATCTCCAGTCCCTCCGGACGTGTGAGTATTTGCATTTTGGGCGGGATTTCCCAACCAATCCCATCACTTCCCTTTCTTCACTCTCCCATTCCTTTTGTTGACTTTCTCTCCGGCTTATTTGCAGGACCTTTTCCCACACAAAACTCCTCATTATTTCCAATCAGCTCATCCAATTATTTTTGCTTCAATTTCTTTTTTTTTCATGTCTTTTCACCAGTCCGAACTGCTACAGACAAACGCTCTAGAAAATGTCAGCCCTATTTTCCGTCACGTTCAACGTTCCAGCCTAATGTTTCCTCGCGGCTCTTCCAGAAGTGCCTCAGAGAATGTGCATATGCTGAACAGAGTTAATTACGGAGTTTTTCATTTGACAAAAAGTGGAGGAATGTTCTTGGGAGACGGATGGATGAAAGGGAAATGGACATGAGATAGGCGGGGAAGGGAAATTGGGTGGATGAAGAGCAGGAAAGGAGAGTGTGAGGGAGGAGAAATGCAATTAACTACTCGGCTATGAATTTAATTTTCCCCTCCATCTCGTGATAAGACTTGGAGGACAGCAGGCAAATATTTTGGTAGGACGTGCAGCCCCACTCTTTACTGCACCGCTCTGCCATGTGTACAATGTGTACATTGCTTGGAGATAGCAAATGTGTTGGAATAACACGCAGAGACAAAACAACATTAAAATATGGCCACGAACCGCATGTCAAACGTACAACGCCACTCGTTCCTTTTGCTACAACTCCCACGCAGTGAGACCTATGTAAGAAGCTCATTATTTGTCCCTTGAAATGAGCAAACCTGATTGGCTTTCCAAATTAATAAACGTTACTCTGCTGTCACAAGTCGTAGCGGGCGCAAAAGTGTTCATGTTATTTAAGTCGGACATCACCCGTTATATCTCATTAATAGGCTCGGATTTCTAGGATTGGCACTGGCTGTATTCATAGGCGAGTAAATTCCCGCTTTATGATCAAAATGTAGCATAAGTTACGGGAATATTTTAATTGGATATGTTAAAATAATGCTCACGTTTCATTTCCATAACAGGGAGAATTCTTCGTACTTTTTGCCAAGTCCCAAAGAATGAGTGGCAGAAATGCAAAGTTCATAAATTCGGAAAGCCGGAGGATTGATTTCACCAATCTAATGATCAACTTCCTAAATCTCGTTGTAGGGAAGTTGTAAGGAAAGCAGGCGGGTGGTTTTTTATGAAACATACGGAATTTCCTCGTAGCGGAATGACAAAGGAATTAGGACAGTGACATGGGAAGCAGAGATAGGCGAAGGGCGGAGAGGGAAGGAGAAAGTCAATGGGAAGGAGAGGGAAGGCGGAGAAAGCGGAGAAAGCGGCAGAGAGAGGAATCCAGCTGACTTGGGAATGAGGGAAAGGCGAGAACGAATATGAAAATGAGGAGATGTACTCCCGGCGTCCGTAATTCCTTTTGCAGAGGCAAGGAATCCTGGTGATGGCGACTGTGTAGCGGCGGAAGGGGATGAAATTGATTTTACAATGAGCTTAAAGCGAACATTAATTTAATCCCAGATTAAATTACGTCTTCTAATGAAGACAAGAAGGGCTTGTTACAAAGTGCTCCTTCCGCTTCCTCATTCCTGCCGTCCTCGCTCTCGCTTCTCTCTCTAGTCATCTTTCTCCTTTTCCAATTCCTTTGTCCCTTTCACTCACGTATATTTCCATATGTATAACTCTAACTCTTCAGCCCTCACTTTCTCTTCTCTATTTTTCTCACTTTCTCCACTTATTCCGCCTTTACGCTTCTCTTTTCTTCCTTTCCATTCAGTCTGTCTTGCTTCCATTTTCGTTCATCAGCCTCGCAACGCCTGCTTGCACCCTTTCTAAAGCCAATCTAGTTGCCGGATGGAATTCCTTGAAAGTGCAAGATCTTGAGGTCATTTAAAACAGCAATAATTTTCAGCTTGGCTCCTCCCGAATCCTTCCTGCGACCTTCCGCACTTTCTTTGAATACAGTACAGACAATTTCTTCGTTTTTTCGTCTCGCTTCTCAAGTTTTTTTGTATTTCTAGTAAATGTCTCTTTTTCACGCTTTCTTAGTTATAGTAACGACTTTAAATAATGGAGTAAAATTAAGGGAATCACGGAAGGAAAAGTGATGGTGTCTGTTTTTTAGGCCTATTTAACAATCTTCAACCAGTTGCACAATGGGGAGAGAGAGGGAGAGAGAGAGAGAGAGGAAAGAACAGGAAGAGTAGCAAAGGAAGACTCCCGTTCACGCAAAAAATGTGATGGATGTAATAATAATGGATGTGTTCCACTCAATTTGGTTCAAATTTTGAATTCATACGGACCATAAAATAATAAACAATTTCCAAAGGAATGTTTATCCACTCTCCCTCGTCCCTAAGTTGATTAGTGCATGACTAACAGAGACTGTTTGAGGAATATCTCCTTGTCGAGTTCATTTAGTAGAGCTTTGATTTGAGTCGCAGGAAATTACATATTGGATGCTCATGTCCGCTTGAAGGGACTGAGCTGGGCGGCTGTTGATGAGGATGGAATGTGTGGCGTGCAATAAAAATAAGAAGGAAGGAATGATTAAATGAAAGAAGGCGAGAGTGAACTGGAAGGGGCGAGGCGAGCCCATGAGGAAGAATCCTTCTCATTCCCACTGATTTCGGATATGTGGGCGTAGGAAGGGGAAAGTCCGAGGATTGCGTGGAGCGCTGGAGGAGTTACATAAACTTGAAGTGAAGATCATCATCATCATCCCATGCTCAGATTTTTTTATTCCTTTTCTCTCTTCCTCCTCCTCCACTCCCATCAAGCTTCAGGGAAGTGTAACGGGAGGTTCAAGTGGAGCCATCGTTTAGGAGTAGAACACTTTTCTCTCTCCGCCTTTCTCTCTAACTCTCTCTCTATTTCTCCCTATTTATAGCTCTTGCTCACTGCAAACCATAAATTGGAGAGTAAAAATCTCAAGTAGCGGTGGTTGCCATTGCAACGGCCCTCCCTCACCACTCTCCTTCTTCCTGGAGCAAGAGAGGGACGGAGTGCTTGGGGAAGTAGACAGAGAGAGAGAGAGAGAGAAATCATAAGAGGAAGAGAATAAAAACTGAAGGGTGTGGTGGGGGAGGAAAAACGGAAAAACAAGGTTCAAGTGAAATCGAGAGAGAGAGAGAAAGAGAGAGAGAGAGAGAGAGAGAGAGAGAAAGGAAAGAGAGGAGGAGAAGAGGAAAGGCCTGCACATGAGGGAAAAATACTGAGATTCAGAGACCTTTAATAAGTGGCAGTCGTTACTTTCCTTTCAGAGCTTTTATGAGAATGCAAAGGAACAAGTACTAAATCCTGAAAAAACTTTGGACTAAATACTTTGCATTTTATTTCTCCTCCCAAAAAGAACTACGCCGCTAACTTATGCACGTGAACAACTTCCACATTTTTTTTCTCAGGGCAGCCAACAAAAGTTGCTTCTCTTCCACTCAAAGAATGGCTAGAGAAGAAAGAGAGAGAGCGTGAGGAAGAGTGAGAGAGAAAGGAGTGGAAGATCCTTGGATGTGGGCAAGGGAATGGGAGAGAAAAGGAGAAAGATCAAGTGTGTCAAGATGCAAAAATGTGGTGGACGTGAGTCTGAATTTATTTATTGCCTTGGCTCAGCCAAGTGTCTCTCCTCTTATCGCATCTCGCATCATTTCCTCAAAGGTTTCCCCTTGTCCTCGCAGGATTTAAGAGGCCAATCGCTGGTACTTCCTCCTCCATTTTATTATTACATCCTCATTATTACCCTCTCACTTCAACCAACTTTCCCTCGCGACTGGAATTTTTATATTGAATTTCCCCCTCGCAGCCACTCGTCACTCTGTACAATTTTATATATCTTCAAAAGGAAAGGGGAACAACGAACAACTTGGCTAAACCATATGTGCTCTCTAGAACAATTTATTGATTTCATCTTTCTGACGTAAAAGATTCCATGTAAATATCTTTCTAATAGCATTTCTAATAGCAGCGAAGCCGTGGACAACTGACCCATAAATCCCATTGCAATTCTTGTTCTTCCTATCCATCTGTATAGGCTCCTTTCCCAGATGCTTGTGAGGAGGGTGAGATGGTGAGATGGTTGCATTTGGAGGGATGTTTTCTCTCACAATATTCTGCTCTCGAGAAAAACAACTGAATGTAAATTCCGTTGCTCCCATCTTTTGTTCTTGGATGGGAATTCTCCCTTCCAGCCCTGTCAATGTTTATTGTGCGGAGAGAAGTTGGAGATAGATACATAAAATATGAGGGGATCAATGTGTAATGAGAACAAATGGCATTTTCTGGCAAGGAAGAAAATAAGAGAAATGGAGCGAGTCTCGTAGTGGGAATGTCCCGCGGAGAATCCCGCGTGTCAAACTCTGAGAAGAAACCAGCCCAAGAGACTGAGGGGGAGGCAAGAAATAGACAAACGGAAAGTTCAAAAGGAGAGAAAAGTTTCATTGACTTTCTCTGGGAATTGAAAATATGAGAAGAGTAAAAAAATACAGATTTGTATGTTGTATAGGGATAGGCAAGGTCCTGAATGGTAGGCCAGTGAGAGTCCACTCAGGGCTGTTCCTATTTCTACTTTTCTACTTGACGATGTCGACGGTTGGCTGGGAGCAGAGACAAAAGTAAAAGCTTGAGTGGTTATGATACGCACTTGAAGCGCCACTCGTAAATAATTTGGTAAGAAGTAGCTCCGGCTCTGGCGAGCCAAAGCCGGAGAAAGAGAGAAATTCAAGGGACAAGAAGGGAATTTCTTTTGGGAATTGAAAGGGGCCCGAAATGAAATTTCGGAGAGGCTTTAAAGGCCAAGAGAGATATGGAGGGATGGAATGAGAGAATGAGAGAGACAGCTAGATGAGATCACGCTGGATCTTTTCTCTCTCACGTTTCTGCCAATGAAGGACAGCGAAGAGCGGCTGAAGAATGAGAAGGCGGACGGACACAACAAGAAAGAACAAAAGGAGGAATAAGGAATAATAGAAATGAGAAAAAACTGAGACACTCGCATCGCATTTCCTAATCTCGCTCCATTCACAGTGTGCTGTGAATCAGGCTGAGCCTTCTTGAATTCTTCGTAAGAGTTAAATTGAAAGTGCTCATCTCACATCTTCGTCAATGCCTCAGAGAGGCTTCAATCCTGCAACTCTTGACTTGTCTTTAAAAATCTTTCCATTTCCTTTCCATTTCAATTCCTTCTCCTTTCCTCTCCTTACATGTACATATGTCTCTCCCCTTCCCCCACGTTTTGCCATTCTGGTTTCCTTAAACCGCATTTCCTCCCACCAGATTGTTTCGAGTTGAGAGAAAGTCTGGCTTCCAAATCTGTGCGCTGAGTAGGTGCGGGAATCATTAGGTGTCGGCTATCGGGCGGGAGAAATAGGGAGAAAGTAATTTAATAATCCGTTCACAATCTGTGTGTGGGCCTCCGCCTCCGAGAAGCATCCATTCCTGCCGATCTCCCCGAAACCTCCCTTAGCTCTCCCCAAGGGACAGGAATTAGGGAGGAATTAGGGAAGTCAGAGTGAGGAATTGAGGAAGCCATGTGTTAAGGGATGGCATGGAGAGATTCTTTATTTCTCTCCATGCCATCCCTTGTTGAGGACTGTGAGGAGGGGAGGGGAGACAAAAAGAGGAGCTCAAGAATGCTCTTTACCTCCAAATGTGAGGGATATGAGGGGAATTCCAAATTGAAGTGAGGAGCAGGAGCAGGCTGGCTTGGAGGAATATCTACATTAGATCTACGGAAGCATTTCCCTGTCACTGGCTAGAAAAACTTCAATTTCCGCTCCCCTCTCAGTTCTCTCTTATCACACCTTTCCTTTGGTTCCATTCCATTTTCTCGTGGAATTGACGGGAGGCCATTCTGTAGTCTGCATTCTGTGTTACTCTATGCTGGGCATGGAGCTCATATCAAGGAATTGTCTCTTCTTCCTTCTCTCCATCCACACAATGGCCTTGGCCGTACACAGATACTTGATCCGCAGTTGTTATTATCATTAATATTTTAATGATAATAATTCCTCTGGCGCCAGAAGGCCACCAGAGGAAGTGAGTAGGGGGATAAAGGGATTCCCATTCCCAGGCCGGGGGAGAGGCGGAGAGGGACTCTCTGTACATTGGCTCATGGGGAGGGCAGGAAATGAATGTTGTCAATTTGATCCGGGAAATTGGCAATCGAAGGATGAACATGTTAGGCCTCCTGCAAAGTAGAAAGGAGCAGCTCTTGTCAGATATTCCCCTCCCTGGAAAGCCCACACTCTTCGCCCTCCTTCCAACACACTTCTTCTGGGCGTCCCCAAGCTCCCCATCTTCCTTTGCTGGTAATGTTGGAAAGGTGGAGTTGGAAGAGATAATGCGTTACTCGGAAGGCATGTTATTCCATGTGTTGTTTGCAAAATGCAAAGGGGAGAGTTCGTGCCGGCCGGCAAGACATGTCCTGCTCCATCAACTTAAACGTGAATGAAGATAAGAGAAGAAGACGTATCGATTTTGAATGTGATCGATGGAGCAAGATACTTTTCCCTGGAAAGACCGTCTAATTCCTTTCCTTTCCCTGTCCTTCTGTCCTTTCCCTCAATATTTTATGCCCCTCCAACATGTCCCCAAGGCGTCTCCAACCTCTTCACAACTCTCTCACCTTCCCACCAACTCTCCTCCACATGAGCAAGTTCCTCATACAAATTCCCCCACATCAGACACATTGCAGAGCAGGAATATATGGCACAGCCCATTTGAAGTGGAGCAGGCGAGCAGGATTGAGTGCTCCGCTCTAATCATGCAATATTAAGCAAGGGCAATTACATCTATAGTTTCCACACTCTGACAATAGTCCAATTTCCATGCGGTTGGACGATGGAGTCATTCCGGAAACCGGAAGCACAGGACTACAGGAAGGAACAAGACCTTAGAGTACACACAAATCAGTTTCCTAGAACTCTAACGCAGTCCGGCGGCTTGCGAAGAGGAAAAGGACTGAAATTTGGCAGGGAATGCGGACAATGTGTGAATATGTTGTCCTGATGCAGTTTGTAGTTGTCAGTTGTCACCTTTGCTTGTAGTCCCGGTCCGGGCCTGGCATTGTGAAGGCCAAGCACCTTGCCCACCGGCCCCCTCTCCAGCCAGAAGAGAAAGCCTGTGTTTAGGGACAGAAGCCGTGTCCAAATATGCGTTCTTAAGGCGAGAGAAAGACCCCCGGCCACCCCGCCACCCCGCCAGCTCTAGCTACTAACAACGGTCCTCGCACGTGCCCCAAGCCACTTTTTGTGTTGTCTCCAATCGCCTTTCACTCCAGCTTGGCTTCTAGTTTGCGGCGCAAATCATGTAAAAGTGCCACTGGAGTGACCCACCATTATGCAGGAGAGCTTGTTCGAGTGCTATGAGGAGCTGCAGTTGCCCTTTTCAAATGACAGACGAGAGCGAGCCGACTCATT
Source organism: Disparrhopalites patrizii (assembly GCA_034698585.1). Classification (NCBI taxonomy): domain Eukaryota; kingdom Metazoa; phylum Arthropoda; class Collembola; order Symphypleona; family Sminthuridae; genus Disparrhopalites; species Disparrhopalites patrizii. Next base: position 10,201 of record JAQGBT010005434.1, read on the forward strand.
CTTGCGGTCGTTTGATGTCAAGGAAGAGTTTGTATTTCTTGACTTGAGCTCAGTCCTACTGCTTTTGCTTTCATCTACCATTTCACCATGGAAAGAAAAGATGTCTTCTCTTTGAGCTTGCACAAGAGCTCGTTGGAGCAATTTCCATCCCCATTTGCGCAACTGGGAAAGCTTGTCCAAGGGTGACTCCTGATGCTGAGGAGTAGCGGGGAGTAAGTGAGACATGATGCAGCCATTAAATCCTCAGAGCAACCATCCCATCCCAAACTGTGTCAACAATCGCTACTCCAGCCAGAAAACGCTTTTCATGTAGATACGGCTAATAGCTCCACAAAATCTCACGCGCACGAGTCTTTTTAAAGGACATTTCCTGGGCATGCACGAGTAACAGTTGTGGCTTGCGGCCCTTGCAGAGCCTTCCCCTTCGTCACTGCTGTCTCTGCTGCTCATAAAACCAGTGCTGTGGTATTTGCATAAGCTTTTTTGGACGCAAGATAGGGAGGATTATTAGCTTTATATTAGGATTTTGTGTTGGAGCAGTAAAATCCGGCATGAACACTACGTGATGTATGCTAATCCAAGAATGGGAGCGCGTGAACGTCAAGAAAAATAATACCTGTCTCTGTCTCCATCTTTCTATTCCCTTTCTTCCTTTATGACCTTATTTCACAGCTCCCAGCTCCCACCTTTTGTCTCTGGGCTTCCTCTCGCCTAATCATTGTTTGATCCTTGAACCTTCGAATTCCAATTGTTTGGAGGCATCGGAGGACGGAGCGGGGAAATAAAAGAACTGTAGCATCCACATTCCAGATGCAGACCTAGCTACTGATTGGCTCTAGAAGGTGTTCAGTGTGCAGTGTGCAGTGTGCAGTGTGCGCTGCCACTACGACATCGAGAAGAGACTCCATGGAGAACGGAAGACGCGGGATCACCCGAGAACAAAAATGTAAACGAGCCACGAAAGTTAGAGAGTACGAAAAACAAGGAAAAAACTGAAATTACTGAGCCGGAAATTACGACAAAGAACGTGGCCCGGTGGAGGAAATGGGAAATAAGGGAGGAGAAAGTAAAAAGGAGAGCGTAGGCAGGTGGCAGGAGGGGAAAGTGAACATGAGAAATTGGAGGACGAGGAAGGCGCATTTTTTAGGGAATTACTCCATATATCTATAATTATATGCATATACTTAGATACTGACATAATACCTATGAATAGTGTGCATATGCACGCAGGTACTCTGTCACATGATAATTGTGTAGCGGTTAGCTAAAAAAACACTGCTCACTAGCGAAAGCTTGTGAGATAGACAGCACTTATGTACACTTGAAGGGCATTGAATGAAAAGGGTTCAAGTCCATTTTTGTCAAATACATATTTTTTCATCAAAAGACACTTGGTAAGGATAAGGATGGCAATCTGCCATATTTTTCCCCGCGTACAGCTTGGCCTTAAAAACCCTAAAAGGAAACTCCCATTTGACTCACAATCAGTTGTTGAACGGAGAAAGTCCGCATATCTCTCCATAAACTTTGCACCATCCTAATACTAAAGGCAGGGGTCTAGCAATAATAATGCTATAAAAGTCATGTTTCTATCTCCCTCCGGTCTCGCTCCATTGTCTCCCGCTCTCTCTCCCTCTCCATTCTTTCTCACTCTTTTTTTTATATCTTTGCTTCTGTCTCGCTTGGCAGACAAGACATTAGTTACACTTTAGTGTGGTTTTGCATGCAGAAAATTAGATGTTAACATGTTTAAGTCCATTGCATGCGCCGTCTAAAATACACGATGATGAATTTCTTTCAATTTGCACGATGGTGTGTCTAAACTTTGACAATTTTTCAGGGAATAAAACTTGATAATTGGACTAAGGATAGTAAGGATAGATAGATTTGTCGTTTGTATGAGTTTTCTGGACCAGCAAAGTTTGCTGGAGTAGACTAGCAGACTTCCAAGTAAACCCTTTTGATTCCGTAGACGTGATGTATGGAAGAGGACAAGACAGAGTTGTGGGTGTGGTGGGAGGAGAAAGCGGGCCCGGACGGCAATGACTGGAGATTGAGATGAGAGCCCAGGAATAATTGAGAAGGGATAGAGCGGACGGAGCGGACGGAGCGGAGCATTCAGACTTGACTTGGCCCTCATCATATGTTAATGGCTTCATTCCGTCAATCATCCTCCTCGGCCTACCGTCTACGCATCTATTCTGAATATTGAATTACATCAGTCTGCCTCGCTCTCTTTCCCTTTTTCCTCTTTCCCTTTTTCCTCTTTCCCTTTTTCCTCTTTCCCTTTTTCCCCTTTCCCTTCCCAACGTCCCACATGCTTTCTCCAGGGACGGTTAAGGTCCACTTCTTGTCCCCTCATCATTATTGGGGCTTACCCCTACAGCTTTGTCAATCTCTCCAGCAATCCTCTCCTTTTCTTGGCGACAACCGAGATCTTTGATGGGATTACATGTCCATTAGAGGATGGACGTTGTTCACTTTATTTCCTACTTCTTATTTCCTCATCGGGGGCAGTGTGTATCCCGAATTGAGACGCGTGCCTGCAATCAGGAATATTTCATGGTGAGAGCGGGACAAGAATGCCCCGCAACAAAACCGTGGACGTTCTTTCCAGTTGGAGTGGAAAAAGTGTAAGCGGTGATATTTTATTAAAAACACGAGGAACTAATGCGTACAATTTTTGGGCGGGTTGCCCATTTCGGTGATAAGATAAAGGAACAGGGCTTTGTTATGTCCATGGAGGATGCACTCCTCTCCGCCTTACGTGGCAAAGGAGTGCGGCAGGTCCAATTCTTTGGCCTCTCACTCAACATCACTTTTAATGCTCCTCCGGATTTCCATTGCCCTTTCGCCATCTTAATCCTCCCCCTTCCTCCCCATCCAAGTTTGAGAAAAAGCTGAAAATATGGGAAGAACACAGTTTAGTGACACATGGGCAATGAGGGAAGAAAGTTGGGAATGGAGAGACTCGCAATGGAGCCTTGTCTGGGAAGGAGGAGGCCGAGCACGAAGAGAGAGAAGGATATTGGAAGGGATTTGGAGGAAGTGAGCGGATTGTATCTACATCCACATTATGTCTATAATCTATGTATGTACACATGTACACATGTACATATGTACACATGTACACATGTTCGCTTTGTGACCTTCATAAATAATTTTATTGAAGCTCTTTCATGGAAGAGGGCAAAGCAGAGGTCTATCGCGCTATCATAACAATGCAAGGCCCTATTGCAATGTAATTTTTATGTCCCATATGCTTGCCAGCGCTGGCAATGTTGAGAGTATTATCATACTAATATTTTGTTTGCATTTAAAGCCGGAGTTAATATTGAAAACTGCCAGCTCGTAACGCCAGATGGTGGTTATTTGCTCAGGGTTGGCCAAGTAATGGGATTGGGCTGTCGTCGAGGGAGCAAAAATGGAATTATCTTGCTATTTGTCCAAAAGTCCTTTCTCCTCTCCGTGTTGGCAGTGTACGTACAGGGACGTACAGGGCGTTTCCTCTCTGTCTCTCCAACCTTGGACCTACATACAAACGTGTACGTATCTATAAGTACATGTGACACTTATGAGTCTACCCCTCGCCTCCTTTCTCCACTCAATCACATGATTCCATTTCCACACTTTCCCTTCTGACGACTCACGACAGGCTCAACTCACTCAACGTTATTCCAAAAGGGTCTTGGACAAGTAATTAGGCCTTTCACATTATTTTATTTTATTTTATTTTATTTTATTTTATTTTATTTATTTTATTCTTTATCGAGGAGGAGGGATAACTTCCGCAGGAAGCATGATTGAGGGCCAAGTGAGAGAGAGAACGTGGAGGAACAGAGAAAGTAAAGTAGATAAAGTGGTGAGGGAGTAGAATTGTAGAAGGCTGGCTGGTGGCGGCGTGTGTCCTCCACGAAAAAAAACACATCATGCGTGTACATATTACACATATGTATGTAGATTTCTACATTTGCAGACGGAGACAGGACAGAAATTGTAGGTCCCGCTGAGCGGATGGGAAGTTGGATATTGAAGAATATCTGTAGGACATGTTTAAGCTCCTTTCCCCTCACGTCTTTCCCATCTTTCCCATCTTTCCCTCTGTCTCTATTCCCTCTTTCTTCGTCTCTTC
>JAQGBT010005435.1:0-14332 GCA_034698585.1 Disparrhopalites patrizii
TATTTTCCTTTTTTAGTTTCTCTATTTTCCTTTTCTCTTTTTTCCTTTTTTAGTTTCTCTATTTTCCTTCTTTCTTTTCTCTTTTATTTTTTCTTTTCTCTTTTTGCCTTTTATATTCTCTCTTTTTTCCTTTTGTATTTCCTCTTTTCCCCCTTTTTATTCTCTCTTCTGCTTACTTCATTATTCTTTCTCACTTTTCCCTTCTTTCTCCGTTTTCTATTTCTCTCTAATTTTCTTCGTATTGTTCTTTCTCTTTTTCCTCTTTTGATTCTCCTTAATTTTCCTCTTCTTGGTCTCACTCCTTTTCCTCTTTTTATTCTCTCCCTTTTCCTCATTTTGTACCTTTTTTATTCGCTCTTTTTCTGCTCTCTTTTTTCTGTTGTTAATCTCTCTGGATTCTCTTTTCTTGTTCTCTCTCTCTTCTTCCTTTTTCGCTGTTTTCTCCCATTTCTCTTTCGATTATCTCTGTTATATCTCTCTTTGCCTGGTTTTTTCTAGTTTTTTCTCTCTATCCGCCTCTCGTTTCGTCTGTCTCAGCCTCCCCCAGCTAGTGGCATGAGACGGTCGCATCATAATTGCGTGATACGCAACATTTCTTTCCTGTCTTTCATCCTTCAATTGAAAGAAAAGTAACCACTTGGGCTCTCTTTGGCTTGGAGTGAGGACCAAGCCCGCCGAAAAAAATGCAAATTGAAAATGCGAGCACAAAAAAAAAGTCAATTTATTTGTTTTTATTACTGAACGCACACTCATTGGGAAGAGCGTTTTGGTAGGAGTAAAAAAAAAATTAATATGCATAATGTATGGATGTTACAAGAAAATTTTCTTTCCTTTTTTTCTTCTCATTTTTTTCCCTCTCACTCACTCCTCTCAATTATCAACTCTCACGCGTATTACTCATCTCTCATCTTTTTTCCTATTTAATTTTTTTATTATGACTATCATCCCCCTCCTTGCTGGTACTTACATAGGAGTACATTATACGCATATGTGTGTACCTATGCAAATACTACAAGTGATATAAAGATCTATTTACAAGCAGAAAAAGAAATTGTAGCTGTGCTCAGGTCATTTGTTTTAGTCAATCTGCATATTTTACACAGGTAGATGTCCAGATTTCATTCCTTGCACTTTTCCCTTTATTATCTGTTGGACATTTCTGAAACAAGTCGAAGATGAATTAGTCATTTTTCGCCGAATCTCCTTTTATCGCCGTCTTGGATGTTGCTGTAGTTTTATCCATTGACGACATACATATGTATGCACATATACTATACATATAATTAGTAATTTAATTAGTATTTAATTAAGCATATTTTTTATTTCATTTTAAGATTCAGATTTATTCAAGGAATTAATCTATAAAGAATTTTTGGTTATGTTGAAATCCGGGTCCTATTTTTTTGAAAATTAAATGTAGTAGAGGTCCTCAGAGGAGTTTTTGATTTTATTTACACAACAATGCATTAAACTGTGGAAAAGGTTCACCCCATAAAAACGTAGGAAAGATCATGGTTGAAAGCCCTGCCAATTTTCCCTCTCTATTAGTATGCATATTAGTATGCATATGATTGTTGAATCCATCCCCTTTTGGCTTCCTCAAGAGTACATGAGTTCACATTATGTCAAAGAATCCCCTTTTGGCACTGCACTTGCCGTTCTAACGTACAAATTATCCTCCGGATCTTAATCTCCATTATATCCCATTTATATCGTGCATAACAGATTTGATATTTTGATTGACAGCCAAAGCTTCACATTACACCTGCACTTGTTCCTCCTAACAGTTACTTTTCATATACATATGTACACACTTTTGTATATTGTCTGTACTAGTTTTTTATTTCATGCTTTAATATGTGTGAAATACACGCAGCACCCGAAGGATTCTCTGTTGCAGGGAGAAAAGTAGCGAGGAAAAAAAAGTTGTTATTATTTTGTACTCTTATGATGATTATATCCTAAATTCAAAAGGATTTTCCCAGTCATCTCCTCGTCTGGGTGCATACACATGTCTGTATGGTAATTAATATGCTGGAATGTAGTTTTATTTACATCAGCCTGCAAATGTAATAATTGTAATACAGATAAAAGAGAGAGAGAGAGAGAGAAAGGAAGTGAAAACGGAAATGTGTAACTTTTTTCTCTCTCATTCTCTCTCTGTCTCTCTCTCTCTCTCTTTCGCCTAACCCTTTCGTCTAACACATGCGTGGCAAAAGGTTCATCATATGTAATCCTACAAATTGTTGGTCACTATCACTTTTTTTTTCTACGCACATTTTTCTCCCTTTTAGAGAATTTGCCATGTATTAGTTGGTCCTTTTTATGAATTATTCCTTCTTAATTCTCCCTTGCAACCGTTTATCATCTGTGACTTCTTCATGGGAGGGGAAGTACGGAAGTAATGCTTCTTTTTTTGGGGGTAGTTTACCACAATATACACAAAGAAGTTCCTTATAAAAATGATGAGAATATGTACATATACGTTTGTTTGTGGGTGGGGGGGGAATCAATTTCTTTTTGGGAGTTCCTCCCCGTCGGCCAGTGAAGGTGATGAGGGAGTGATTGCGTGTGGATGGATCCTGCCGTCATCCGTGGAGGTGCTAATTACCGTCCCAAAAGCTCCGGGGGACACTTTTGAAGAAGACCGAAAAAGAAATTTTTTGAGGGGGGCTCGTGTCATTTCCATGTCAAATGCAAATGGGGGTGACTTGAAGGGGATAAATGAAGGATTGTGGAGAGGAAGAGAGGTATGAGAGAGTGCTGAGAGTGCTGAGAGGGTGAAATCCAAAGGGAAATCTCCCCTCCCTTTCCACTGTTTATTTAGAATGGAGTTAAGAGTCAATGAATGGATCTTCATTTTTTCCTAGTATATGCTACAACCTTCTCACAATCTGTGGAGAGTTCAATGGTGCTCTATGAACAAAAGACTTTTCTCACTTTTTTTTTTATTCTTCCCGTATTTATTCTGTCTCTTCGTCTCTTGTTTTCTTTTCCTTTATTTTTGTCTCCTTCTTACTAAATCGTCTCTTTATCACTTTCCTTATCTCCTCTGTCCACTTCTCTCTCTCCTTTTTCTCGTTTATTTGCTCCTGTTTTTAGCCCAATTTTTTGCGTCTCCTTACTCTATTTCTCGCTTTCTTTCTCGTCTTTACATTTAACTTCTTCATTTTTCTCGCCTCTTAATACTTTTTTCATTTTTTCTCAGTCTCCAGCTTTTCTGTTTGTTATTTTACTTTCTTTGCCTCTCAACTACTTATTTTGCTCTCTTTCTCTCTCTCGTCTCTCTTATTTATTTGCTCTCTTTCTCTCTCTCGTCTCTCTTATTTATTTGCTCTCTTTCTCTCTCTCGTCTCTCATATTTATTTGCTCTCTTTCTCTCTCTCGTCTCTCTTATTTATTTGCTCTTTCTCTCTCGTCTCTTATTTATTTTCTTTTTCTCTCTCGTCTCTCTTATTTATTTTCTCTCTTTCTCTCTTGTTTATATTCTCTCTTTGTCTCGTCTCTTAATTATTTTCTCTCTTTCTCTCTCGTCTCTTATTTATTTTCTTTTTCTCTCTCGTCTCTTATTTGTTTTCTCTCTTTCTCTCTCGTGTTATTTTCCCTTTTTCTGTCGTCTCTTGTTTATTTTCTCTCTTATCTCTCTGTGTTGCTGATTTTGCTCTCTCTCGTCTCTCAATTTTTAATTTACTCTCTCCTTTCTCTTTCCCTCGTTGTGATGCTTCTCTCTCTCTCTCTCCCTCTCTCTCTTCCCGCAGCCTTCATCCTTCTCTCACGACCGTTTGAGTAACTAATAACCCCTTCAACTCCGTCAACCTCCACAACACTCAATTCCTCCTCTTTTTCACTCCGTAAAGAGAACCACCATGTTTTTATTATTTATTTTTTCCCCCTTAAAAAAGTTTCCTTTAATGAATAATTTGTGAATGAGCATGGAATACATGTTGGTTGTGCCGTGAGTGCGTAAAAGTTGTTATTAAGCCTTATTATAATGCATAGTAAATGATTGTGGTTGAGCCCCCATGAGTTATTCCCCTTTTGTGCATCTCTCTGAGTCTCTCATCACCTCAAAATCTTCCTCCTTTCAATACAACTCTTAAATGTGGGAGTTCGGAAGTGCAGTAAAAACCGCACGGTTTCAAATCCTCCCTATAAAAACGTGCTTAAAACCATATATTCCACTATATCCGTTATGGGAAAAGACTGCGCGGATTTTAAAGTCTCCCCCCACCTTATGGGGGTATTAATTTAATGGAATGGTATGAGAGGGGGGAAAATCATTTATTTTAATAGGAAATATTGTACTTTATGCAGAGGCTGAGGCAGGTGATGGGTTGATGGGTTGATGGGCAAGAGGAGAAGAACAAAAAAGAAGGGAAAAGTCACAAATCATTCCCTGGCGAATGCTTTGGGGCTTTGGAGGAGGAAAGGAAGATGATGTGCATAAAGGGTAATAATCTCATCCAGACGATCTCTCTATCTCCCTCTGTCCGCCTTCCTTCTCTCTTCTCTCTCTCTAGTCTCTCTCTTTCGATTTCTTCTCACTTTTCCTATCTTTCCTCTCCTTTTTTCCTCTCTTTTTTCTTTTTTTCTTCTCTTTTTTCTTTTTTTCTTCTCTTTTTTCTATCTTTCTCCTCTGTCTCTTTTCCTCTCTATTTCTCTATCTCTCAGCTCGTCTCCTTTTTTCTCCTCGCTCCCTTTTGATTGTTGATCAAGAGTACATACTAATATTCATAATCAGTTCTTTTTTCTCCTCGTAAGCCGCTCTTTTCTCCCTTCACGCTGTATTCTGCTTCAATCACAATAAACTGGGCTCTTTTTCCTTAAGACTTTATCTCTCTGTTTCTCTCTTTGAAGAGGAAAGTAATGGACCTTTTTTGATGCTACATAATGCCATAAAGCTTGTCAAAGGAAAGTCTTTCTTGAAATATTTTTTTTGCAGTATGTACATAATGCAATGTTTGTAATGAAATAATATATTATTCAAAATATTTTTTATGTATTATTCTTTTCAATTAATTTCTCGGGCTTATAAATGACATCCCTGAATTACATGCCAAATGAAATTAATTCGTTAGTGCAAGATCAGAACGGTGGCGTAGTAATTGGGAAGAGTCATTGGGGAGCTTTGACTTCTGTGCATCATTTGGAGCAACAATGGCTTATGTTTTAAAAAATGGATCTGGTGAACAGAAAGTAAATACGAAGGGGCTCCTATGGGCATTTGCCCAGAAGAATTTAGAAAAATGATGGATGAGAAGTGCCTGCAAACCCTTTTTTCTTCTTCAAAGGTCTTTTGTGTGCAAAGTAAATAATTGACTCGCAACTGTATTTGCCCCCGAGCGACAAAGACCCCTGAGGGGGGCGTTGACACGAGGAGTGAAACGGTTAGTTAACATTGAAATATAATTAAACGGCTAAAACACCTGCTCAACAAATGACATTCCGCAGGATGTTTGTTTTAAAAATGGTGGGGAGTCTTCTTTTAACTGATTTTAACAAAATGGAGCTACCAGTTTTTTTTTTGTAATTGAATCACATAACAAATCATTAGGAATTTGGATGTAAAGAGTAATTACTGCAAAATGGGCAAATATTAAGTAATTTTGTTGAGCCACAATTAACAGGTGGATGGAATGCCTTTTTTTTATGTTTCAATTTTTTTAGAATGTTTTATGACACTGCCTGAAATGACTGAGAAGCAGCGGGAGATCTCAATCTTGGGCATAATTGCTCTGGTTTTCTCTCGGAGGGTCTGGCTAATTAATTATGGGATTGAACACAAGCCTGTCATAACCCTTTTTTGGCTCCGTCCCCACCCCCGTTTATTCCTTTTGGGAGATTTTCCCTCACACTTTTTTTCTCCCTCGGAATTCAAATGGCGTAATTTCATTTAATAAATGGGGTTTTTACAATTTTGGACACAATGTGCTCGAAATCAGCAGGAATTTTGAACATTAACAAAAGCAAACCTGAAAGAGGAAAAAATTCCATTGAAAACGAATTGTTTTCATCTCCGCTCGGCCTTCCAAAATAAGAAAGTGGGGCCCGTCAGGAAATTGGATCAGATGAAGAACCGTTATTTGATTTTAAATCTTTTAAAAATAAATTATGAGAGAAATACCAGTACAGACCAAACCGGCATGAGGCTGTCTTGCCCGTGGAAACATTTCTGCACGTGGTACGAGCGGATTTTTTCACCTTTGAGCTATATTATTTTATGTACTTGGCAAAGGGTTAAAAAAAAGGTGGATACTTTATGGTCCGAAGTCACGCCCTTTCAATATTTCTTTCGATGACTGATTTCGCTTTTAGTCAGTTAGTCAACGAATGCAGATTATTTATAGAGAGGTTATAGAGAGGCTTTTTATGTTTTATATAGAGGTTACGGAATATTTGATGGGCCATTTCTCTAGTTGACCAAAACACTGATTCAACGGCCGGTGCATTTTCACTTTCCAATATTCTCATCTACTGCCTTCAAACAAGGCTTCAATCCATCCCTTTAACGTTGGGCTAAATACGGAAATTGACATAAAAATACACTCTCCCTTGAAATTGAAAATCTCTCGTTCCTCCTATTGTTCTCACTTTCTATTGGATCCATTTTTAAAAGGTAATTTACCGAAATAAAATGAATATTGCAGCCTAAAGTGGTTCATAAATTGCAATTAAATCTACAAAAACTCAACTTGGAAAATTATCAATGCAAATTAAACGTTTGGATCAAAAGTTAAATTAACTTTGTCAGATCACTGAAATATTGCGTCAACTTATACGACCGAAAAGGAAATCTCATACCAAACAATTACTAAAGATTAAGATAAAAGGATTATGTATTGAAAATAAAAATCTTGAATCTAATAAATGTATAATAAAATATCGTATAAATATTCGTATAAATATCAGGGAAATGTAGGAAAGTGATATTGGGGGAAATCAAGATATTTATTGCACCTACACATTCCATCCCAAAGGAGAGAAAAATACTTATTGCCCATAACTCTTTTCGTTATTCAAATAAACACGGAAAAAAACAAAAAAAACGCTTCGTGAGCTTAACTCGCCCCATTAATTCTGGACGTGACCACTGGTTAATGATGGAAAAAAAACTACTACACACAATAGGAAGGATCCCATAGGGAAAAAACGTGTGAAGAGAATAATACATAACCCTTTTTTTTGTGGTTGGAAGCTAATAATTTAATTTGGAGTATTTCCCCCAAATAAATTATGTGTGTAATCTCAATCGTGGATATAATGGGCGGGAGGAAGTTTATGTATTATTTTACTCTATTATCACTCTTCATTTTGTGGGCTTCCCACCAATCTCCCAATAAGATTTTTCTCTATATTTTTCTACACATTTTTACACGATGTCTCGCTAAAGTGCTTCAGGATCTTTTTTTTTCATTTCAAAAGTGTTTTTTTTTCTCAAAAAAAAGTGATCAGATTATTTACAAAGCTCATGACAAATATTGGAGATGTGTATTTCCGTTTGAAAACCGGTTTGTATTCTCTTTATAAGAATGGATACATAAAATGGTTATATGTTATATGCCATAAGTATCTACGTAAATAGACTTAAGCCACTTCAAAGCAATGGTCGGGTGCGTGACGGGTGGTTTCCTTTTTTCTCAGACACCATATTTTCCCCTATTTTCAATTCAATGTTTTTGGATACATCCAAAGTGTTTAAAAATACGTTCCCTTTTTCTGCTATTTTTCCGTCATTGCGGAAGGAGAATTAAAAAAATGGGTTGACGAGATGTTTACTCCCAATGTTTACATTTGCTATGACGAGTGTGGTTTAGACCATTGTTATTCGATTATGGTTTGTGCGTGAGAGATTTTTATGTAACGCCAGAAGACATCAGAACTGTGTTAACTAGCACTAAATACTTATATAAACCACAATGGATGGGAGGATGACCACATCTAGGGGCTTTTTCAATGCAAATTTACATGAAATCCCCAACACGGTTTACTCCTATTTTAGAATTTTATTTTTATTTTTCGTTTTAGAGAGCCTTTGCATAACTTTGGCAGTCGGTCGTTTGATTCGATTTAAATTTTACCTTCCGCACAGAGCTTGATGTGGTCTTTTACTATTTAAAAAAATATTACATAATGAGTATACATTTTTATATAGAGTCACTAATTTCCGCAAGGCACACGTTTACACACAAAAACTCCTTCCGTGCTGTAATACAAATTAGAATTAATAGATTATAATTTAGAGCTACGGAAATCCAGTTCATTTGCCCGTAATGATTACATTTAATTTAATATGGAAGGCGCGAATCCCAAATTCCATTTTATGGATCAAACTCTTTTATTATAAACTTCAAATTACAACTCTTTTGCTGGAAATGTGAGCATGCAAAAAACTTTTTTTTTTTTTGCAGATCCTGAACAGTGTCTGATAGTATTAAAGGTTATTACATTTAAACAGCTATATTAAACTTTTAAACAGGAAAAAGGAGAAACACTGGGAAGACCAGGAATGTGCCCATAAATAGCAAATTAAGTGTTTGATGACAAGAATTGTCCTCATTGTCCGCTTCCAGTTTAATTATGCAGGGCCTAATGACCGTAAAAAAGTGCTTTTCGTGGCTTTTCCTAATTGAAATAGAAAAAACGAGAATGGTAAAAAGTGTATTTAATGGCATTTTTTGGGAAATGTCCTCATCTCCATGTCCAATGGAATTGTGTCGAAAAAAGGTGACGGAAGAAAGTGTCGTGGTTAATAGGAATGATATGATTTTTAAAAAAAGAAATAAAATGCAATATTGCACTCACATAATAGGACTAATCATAATAACAATCTCGAATCACAATCTCTCTTTTTATATGGGTAATTCCAAGAATTTTAAATAAATTAAAACTTGTACTGAGAAGGAGTCATAAAATCCCTTTTTTTTTCATACTCCTCAGATGCCTCAGAAAAAGGAGCAAATGAATGATGCTGTATCGTGTATAAAAAGGAAGGAATTTGTCCTGACTCACGTGTGTGAATGGAATGATTATTGGTTTTAAATTTGAGGACATTAAATGAGGTGTAATCCCTTCCCCCGTGTAATTAGAGGGACCCCAACGCTCCATCAATTTTTATAGTCCATCTCATTCCTTCGGGGACTCAATTATTTATTTTTTGAGGGGGTACAAAAATCTCTTTCTCTTTATTTAATACGCTTTCTTCCTCACTTTTACTTTTCATTATTTCCATGTACTGGTCGCAGTGTATGAAAATGTCATTAACCACGAATTTTTGGGGGAGCAACAGAGGGAGGACATAAGGAGACTTATTACTTTTTGCTTTACATTTAATATACCAAACTGCCACTCATTCTACTTCTCTCTCTCTCTGTCTCTCGCTCTGTTGGCCCTAAATATTGCTCTCGTTAATTTCCTTTTCTGGTTGGTCTCTCCTTTCTCTTTCTATCTTTTGTCTTTCTCCATTTTGTAATGTCCTTCGTTGTTTTTTCTCTTCTTTCATTCTCTCTGCTCCATTCTCTATAGTTATTCAGTTATTTCTATGTCTCTCTTTCTCATTCTTCTCTATCTCGCTCCCATTCCTCTCTCTCTCTCTTTCCTTATTTTGCTCTCTATCTTTCTCTTTTCTCTCTCTTCTCTTTTGTCTCTGCCTCTCTCTCTTTGCCCTTATTTCTCTCTCTCTCTGTACCCTTATTTTTCCCTTTTCTCTCTTTGCCCTTATTTCTCTCTCTCCCTCTCTCTGTACCTTTATTTTTCTCTCTTGACTCTTTTCTCTTTTTGCCCTTAATTTTCTCTCCTGACTCTTTTCTCTTTTTGCCCTTATTTTTCTCTGATGTCTCTTTTCTCTTTTGTCTCTCTCCTTGTCCTCATTTTTCTCTCTTATCTTATTTTTCTCTCTTTCTTTGCCCTATTTTTCTATCTTTTCTCTCTTTGGACTAATTTTTCTCTCTTTTCTGTCTCTCTTCTCTCTCTCTCTTTGCCATAATTTTTCTTTCTCTGCTTGCCCTTATTTCTCTCTCTGGTTGGCCTTATTTTCCTCTCTGTTTGTCCTTATTTTTCTCTTTTTTCTCTCTGTTTGCCCTTATTTTTCTCTCTTTTTTTCTCTCTGTTTGCTCTTATTTTTCTCTCTTTTTTTCTCTCTGTTTGCCCTTATTTTCCTCTCTTTTCTCTTTTATTCTCCTCCTCTCTTCCCCCTCATTTTTCTGTCTCTCTCTTTCCGCTCTTCTCTCTTGTTTCTCTCATTCTGTTCTCTCTCTTTAATCGCCATTGTCTTGTAATTTTTTCCGTGTCCTCTTAATTGTCTTGTTACTTTCTCTCCCATTTTCCGCACTGTCTTCCCTCTCTTTGCCCCGCTCGCTTCTCTTTGTCTTTCCTCTCCTTTTCCTCTCCGTTTTCTCTCTCGTTTCTCTCTGTCTTCCCTCTGTCCCTGGCTCTGTTCTCTCTCTCTGTCCCTCTCCTTCTGTATGTGGCTGCACAGGTGTGCTGTCCGTTGAAAGAAATGTGACAGGATTTAAAATGAGATTGTCCACAAACACAAATTTGGATTTAAGCTCTCATTGGAGAGACATAAAAAATGCATATTACTCCCAACCTAACACATTCTCGATTTATGAGAGTGAAAGAACAGAAAGGAAAGAGATGTGAGCCTACACAGAGAGGAAAAGACAGACATGAACAACACCCACACGGGGGAAATATTGGCCAGCGCATTCAAGCATATTACATTCTCATTATTATTTTCCCCGCAGTAAAATGAGAGGATCTTTATATTCTCTCTTTGGATCATTAATACAGTCCGTCCATTAACATTGTTGTCTTTCTCATGATTTAGAGCCAAAGAGACATGATAGACAGGAGGATGGACTCATTAAATGATATCCCTTGGTGAAACTTTTTTTTTCTCTTCTTCTGTTTTATTTACAAGATGCATAAGGTTCGGTGCATCTCTGTGTAAATAGATCCCAGGACCAGCCTTCACTCCTTTTGCTCTCATCAAAAAACTCAGTTTCACTTTGGAATGACACACGAGTCAATATGTAGATGTAATAGGGAAATATTTTTTTCAATTGTTGTAATTATACCATTTTTTTTTCAAAAGATATTAAAGGAGAAAGGACTTGAGAAGGAAAAGTATGGCACCAGAGAAAAAAAAATACCGAGTTGATTTTCCCACTGTGAAGCCTTAACGCCTTAAGTAAAGCCTTGTAACGCCCACTTAAGGCAAGAATGGGAGGCTTCAATTCTCTGTGATTGATTAAAAAGAAGAAAAATATTGTTCTATATTTTAACATCCAATCCTTTATTGGAAGGGAAACGTTTTTTGGTGGATGTATGAATTTGAACAATCAGACATTGATTGGATCATTCCCATACCTTTTTTTTTCTTCTTCTAAAAAAAATACTGATATTACAACAGCAAATGCAGTGTCATACACAAAAGTATTTTTTACATCCTCTCAATCACCAGACAAGTGCTGTAACATGTGGCTAAATCATTCGTGATGAGTGCATCTTTCCCAGCCAGAATTCCCATTTATTTACAGGCAATACTACTGGGCAAGACTTTGTCTGTGGGCCCAAAATATGTACAAGAATCAGACTTTTGTCTAGTCAAACGTGACAAGATGCAAGTGGGAAAATGCAAGGAAGAAGGCAATCGAGAATAAAACAAAATACATATTTTGATTCAAATATTCTTATGAAAATGCAATAGTGGCACTTTCAGCTGTAATAAATGTGTGGTAATATTATTGAATTTTTTTTTAAATGGCACGTGGGACATGAGATCATTTTGTCCATTAATGGACCAATTTAGCCACTGGATGATTGCATATAAACGCCTGGCTAAAATCCAACTCCCCTATTGTTGTCCCGTCACTGATGGAAAATATTCACGAAATTCTCAGAAGGGTACAATTAAATAATTAATAAATTACTGCATCTCCCTAAAGGAAAATTAGGGCGCGGAAATTTAGCAAAAATATAATGTTAAAGAATAAAAAAAGTTAATATGTAAATAATAATACTGAGCATAATAAAAGCAATATTAAGAATAATAAAACGAAAGTGTGAAAACATGAATATTAATGTCAAAAATTCTTTTTTTTAATTAAAATTTCCGAAGGAATCCCCCCACACTTTATGAAATTATGTTAACTACAAAACATTTTATGATGAATGTATCAAAATTTTTGTACGGACATCTGCTTTCGCATTTATTTTTTTTTTTGGAATGAAATAATATTACGTCAAAGATTTCTAATAGAAAAAAAAAGTGTTGAATATGATTTTTTTATATAATAATGTTTGTTTGAAGCAATTAAGAAAGTAAGTTGTTTTTCCCAGTTGCATTTCCTTTTCAATTATCATCCCCTAATTATGGGGTAGATTTGAGTTAATTAAATGTTTTTTTTCGTGTCTTTCCCCCGACGGACTTTGGTCCAAAAAAGAAGAAGAAGAAGATTCTGCTTCCGTGGCACGAAGAGCACCAACCTCCCGTTCATATCCTGTTTTTCCCCATACAAAAAAAAAAGATTATAGCACTGGCCAGGAGATATGTACATACGTCAACATCTCATTCAAAGTGTGGAAGAACCAG
Source organism: Disparrhopalites patrizii (assembly GCA_034698585.1). Lineage (NCBI taxonomy): Eukaryota > Metazoa > Arthropoda > Collembola > Symphypleona > Sminthuridae > Disparrhopalites > Disparrhopalites patrizii. The sequence continues at coordinate 12,596 of JAQGBT010005435.1, forward strand.
TAAATCTCATGTGATTCATATATTAATTGTCACTTTTTTTTTTCTTTGAGCAAAAAAAAAAATTATATACTCATCCTTTCATTTATGCATCAAGCCTTTCCCCCCAAAATTTGCATATTTGTGAGTTAGAAGCGTTTAGGAAGGAGAAGATTCGACAAAAAGGGAAACTCCCGCAGTCAAAATGCTCTGAAGGAGCATAACAAAAATGATTTGAAAAATACGGCACATTCTCATAAGCTTTTCATTTCATTTTTTCATTTCCTTTTTTTTTTCATTATGCCTTATTACATCTGCATTTCCTTCTCATGTGAAGTTCAGACAATGTGAGATTGCGAAACAAGGTTGGAGGGAAGTCTGAGCAAACTAACGGGAAGTGAAGGATTGTGTGAAGGAAAGGAGCATTTTTTGAATTTTTAACATTTCACGAACTTATAATTAAGACTATGCACACCGAAAATTTTATTGATTTTTTATTCTTGATTACGTGACACAAATTGTATTTTTCGCCGGGCTAAAATTCGCCATTTAAACAAAATAGACTTTAAAGTCCCTTTTAAAAGTCCCGTTTATCCTCGGAAAATTCAATTAATTTAAGCGACAACTTTTTTCATGAATATCTTTGGGTTTGAAAAAATTCTGTTCCTGGAACATCCGAAGAAAATGAATTGATTTAGTGGAGGGGAAATGTGGGACATTTGAAAGTTGTGGGTGACATAAATTAGGACAAAATATACAAACTTGAAGCCGGCGAATGAACTTGTTGGCAGAGTCAAAAACAATTTGAGGAGTCATTTTTTATCCTTCAAAAAATGGTCAAACAATTAACTCTTCTGGTGCACTCACTCTCCCTCATGAGACTCATGACTGGTGCGTCGGACAAATAGATTTGTTGGTCCATTGTTGTAGATTGTCTGGCTGCAATGAATTTACATTCGCGCACATATGCAACAATTTCTTTCCCTGCCAGAGAAGAATAGCCTGGTCGTATTTTTTTTAGTGTAATTGATTCCAAGGAGACTTTGATGGGGGATGAAGGGCCGTTTGTAACCCTTTAACGGCTCATAAGCATTGTTGAGGAGGAGAAATTGAGTCAGTTTTAATTAGGCAACACCTTTTCATGTCAGGGAGTCAATCAACCACACAAGAATTATTGTTTCATCTCTCTCTCTCTCTCTCTCTCTCTCTCTCTCTCTCTCTCTCTCTCTTGCCTTGTTTAGTCTACAATAAATACCTTTCATTCTTGTATTATTCTCGGTCTTTTTTTTTCAAGCTCAAAACTCATTTGTTTGGGCAGTTTCGTATGGTTCACAATTATTTATTTTCTCTCATGTTTCTGTTTTCTCTCCTCTCAGTTCTACTCACTTTTTCCCTTTGTAGTTCGTCTCACTTGTTCTGTCTGTTTCTGCTCCATTTCTCTTTTCTTAAGTTTTTTATCTGCGTTTTCCCATCCCATGATTCTCTCTTTTTTTCTCTGTTTCTGATTTTTCTCTCTTTTCTTTCATTCTCTATTTCTGATCTTTCTCTCTTTTTCATTCTCTGATTTTCTCTCTTTGTCATTCTCTGATTTTTCTCTCTTTGTCATTCTCTGATTTTTCTCTCTTTTCTTTCATTCTCTTTTTCAGATCTTTCTCTCTTTTTCATTCTCTGATTTTTCTCTCTGTTCTTTCATTCTCTATTTCTGATCTTTCTCTCTTTTTCATTCTCTGATTTTCTCTCTTTGTCATTCTCTGATTTTTC
>JAQGBT010005436.1:0-14330 GCA_034698585.1 Disparrhopalites patrizii
TGAGAGAAATGAAACAGAAAGGGAGAGAGAGAAATTAAAAAAAGTGAGAGAAATGAAACAGAAAGGGAGAGAGAGAAATTAAAAAAAGTGAGAGAAATGAAACAGAAAGGGAGAGAGAGAAGTGAAATAAAGAGAAGGAAATAGAGAAATGCTGCTGGTAGCAAGAGAGAGAGAAATAAAATTGGAATGGAGAGAGGGAAGTCAAACAGAGAGAAGCAGAGGGAGAGAGAGAAATGAGGTTGAGAGTATGAGAGAGAAGTGGAACAAAGAATGAAAAACAAACAGAGGAACGAGAAAAAGATGGAGAGCAGAGGGAGATAAATGAGAAAAGTGGGAGGTATACACGCGGTTTTGGAAGGAGAGGGAAAATAGTCAGAAGATTACATTTACATGAATAACTTGTAAGTCCAGAAAGACAGGACGATGATGACGTTGCTTTTGATTCCTGGTAAGGGGCTCACTCCATGAAGCCGTACGCTAGACCCCAACATGTGTCTGAGCCGCTTTGAGTCTCCTGGGCTTTCCGTCAATGGCACATATAAATATTGTGTTGGCATGTGCAAAGCGGCGGGTGAAAGCATTTGTTTCCCATTTTCATTTCCCAGTCTTTTCCTCCTCAAAGCATCCCGAGAACTTGCCACTTTCACCCTGACTTTCGGCATGAATGTACAGGGAGAAAGTGGAGGAAAGAACTTTATTTGGCCACGCGTGCGGCACAGTACTCTTTATACTTTCACCAGCCATGTATGCATGTAGTATTAAACACATACATATATTTATATGTATGTCCATGCATTTCTTTCGGGCCTATAAGATATAAAATGGGAAAGAGGATCAGCCTGGACTATGTCGGTTAGGATTGTGTACTTTAGCGCAGCTTTCTCCAGGGAAGCTCATCAGTCTGGCGGTTTCTTTCGTGGCCCCACGACACACTTGGTGGTGGTGGAAAGCCTTGTTCAAGGTCATGCGAATGAATAAATACTTGTAAATATGTATCCCGCTAAGAGACCCATAAAATATTCCTTTCACATCCCTTTTGGCATGCTATTTTGCATATGTTTGCTCTTTTTTTTAAATTCTTGGGATATATTTCCCGAAAACGCAATGTCTATGTAAAAGGTCCCACTTAGTCCGGGGAAAGCTCAACTTCTCTTCCCAGCGTGTGGGGAAAATTGAGATTAGCATTTATCGTTTAGGAGCATACAACAAAGCTCATCCAAGTTGATTGCTGCTCCCGTTGAGAGCTTTCTCCCGCTCTGGTGGTAATATACATCGGACGGGATTATTGTGCTTTAACTGCTATACATTTCATTTTTCTTCGGACCTTGGGCTTCTTTCGAAAAATGATTCCATTAGCGGATACGTTTGGGGAAGGAATGGAAAAGGGATTTTATTAGACGGACATCAAATCGTGAGATGTAGTATCCATAAAAGAAAATGTGCTTTGTGAATCAAATTTGAATGACGTTATGGAGAGGAAGAAACGGAAGGATCAAAAGAATATGGAGACAGAAGGAATTCATTAATTTTTTTTATTACTTACAGAGAAAAATCATTATTGAAGGTTCCTCGTACCGGGGTAGAAAAGCCTCTGCTACCCCCATTGCCCAGAGCACTTATGATGGACAGAAATGCAATGGAATATTTAGGGGCAAGTGGCATTTCTCTGGTCATGTAGGCGAAAATTTGCCACAAGTTTCTGAAATTGCATGGGCAAGAAGTTTTTCCACAACTTCTAGGAGTTTTCGTGTCCAATATAGTAGAAATAATTTGAACTGGCATTTTTCCTGTACCTATCCCATGTTTGCTCCGAGCTGTATGGGGATGACAGGAGTTTTGTGCATACCCTCTTACGTGAATTTCCACAGTTTCTACATTAACTCATATGATGGATGAGGCTAAGCGTCTTAAAAAGTTGAAAGTGGTTCCTGTTACCCTGAAACATTGCGTTTTTTCGGGGAAAAAAGCTTCTTGAAACGAAAGCAGTTCAACGAGGATTTTTCTTTGCTACGTAAATAAATGAAAAGGGCCATTAGCCGATGATAGCACTCATGGCGTCATAGCCTATATGTCCATTTGCTTCCCAAACTTTTTGGGAGAGTGAAAGGGCCAGAATGTAAGAGAGATTTATTTCCATTTCCCACAAGGCGTCTGAATTAATAGAAAATAATCCCTGGGACTTGTGTCCAGGACGAACCGCAGATATCAGGGTGATACTGAGGAGGCAAAGCCAGGAGTACAAACAGAATGAGAAAGTCCGGTAGACATTAAGAGAGAAAGCGAGAGAGAGAGCGACAGAGAGAGAGAGAGAGAGAAAACAAATAAAAATTTCATCCACCTTATATGTTTGCATCAGTTTCTATTTATGGATCACTTCACATGTGAAGACCGCTCGGGGATTTCCAGCTAAAGCCGAGGAAGCGGCGCGCAGTTAAAGATTACTACAGACGACAAAAGAAGTAGTCGTAGATTGAAGCTTAGGTTGGTCTTAGAAAAAACCGAGGCACGAGCTCACAATCAGAAAAAAAACGGAGAAAGGTTGACGAGGGAACGAAATAACTTTAAGCAGTGAGAGAAGGAGGACGTCAGCAATTGGACGAGAGAAAGTGTGCGGGAGAGATATAGAGAGACTGGCTTAGAGAAAGCGAGAATTAGAGAGACAGAGAGAGAGAATGAGAGAGAGAATGAGAGAGAATGAGAGAAAGAGTGATAGAAAGACTGAGAGAGAAATCAGAGAAAGAGTGATAGAGAGACTGAGATAGAAATGAGAGAAAGAGTGATAGAGAGAATGAGAGAAAGAATGAGAGAGAGAATGAGAGAGAGAATGAGAGGGAATGAGAGAAAGAGTGATAGAAAGACTGAGAGAGAAATGGGAGAAAGAGTGATAGAGAAACTGAGATAGAAATGAGAGAAAGAGTGATAGAGAGATTGAGAGAGAAATGAGAGGAAGAGTGATAGAGAGACTGAGATAGAAATGAGAGAAAGAGTGATAGAGAGACTGAGATAGAAATGAGAGAAAGAGTGATAGAGAGAATGAGGGAAAGAATGATAGAGAGAATGAGAGAGAGTGATAGAGAGAAAAGAGAGAAAGAATGATAGAGAGAATGAGAGAAAGAATGATAGAGAGAATGAGAGAGTAATAGAGAGAATGAGAGAGTAATAGAGAGAATGAGAGAGAGTGATAGAGAGAATGAGAGCGAGAGTGATAGAGAGAATGAGAGAAAGAGTGGTAGAGAGAATGAGAGCGAGAGTGATAGAGAGAATGAGAAAGACGAAAAATGAGAAAGAAATAGAGAGACAAGACGGAATGAGAGAGAATGAGAAAGAGAAAGATTGAAAAAGACAAGAGAGAATGAGAAAGACAAGAGAGAATGAGAAAGAGAAAGAATGAGAAAGAAAGAGAGAGACAAGAGAGAATGAAAAAGAGAAAGAATGAGAAAGAAAGAGAGAGACAAGAGAGAACGAAAAAGAGAAAGAACGAGAAAGAGAAAGAATGAGAAAGAAAGAGAGAGTATGAGGAAGAAAGAGAGACAAGAGAGATTGATAAAGAAAAAGAATGAGAAAGAAAGAAAGACAAGAGAGAATGAGAGACAGTGTGATACAGAGAATGAGAGTGAAAGAAAGAGAGACAAGATGGAATGAGATAGTGAGAGTGTGATAGAGAGCATGAGAAAGAATGAGAGGGACAAGAAAGAATGAGAGGATGAATAGTGGGAGAAAGAGAGAGAATGAAAGAGAAAGAGAGAAAGAGAGAGAATTCGATAGAGGGAGAAAGAAAGAGAAAGACCGAAGAAAGTTGATGTGAAGACCTCTTGAGAATTTTGGAGTAATAAGATGCGACAGCGGTGGGACTTTAATGTTGGCATTAGAAAAACTATCGCCATTAACATCGAACACGACCCTCCCCAACCTCTCTCTAACTTCCTTTTTTGAATCTAGAATCTCTTCCAACTATTCACATCATTTCTCTCACTGTGAAAATAGTCAATTGGATTTCTTTGTTATCTTCAAAGTCAGGGGCTGCTCAGTTGGCGGGGCAATTTCGTGACCTTGGAGAAGGATAAAGGTGGACGGTGGAAGAAATAAAAATAATATCTTCTCCAATCTCAACGGTAAAAATAACCCCACCTTTACTGCTGACGTCTGCCGCTCCATCTTGTCCTCCCCGTTATCTACCTGACAGGCTCAGCCGCCCTAAGTAGGAACTTGGGTGCGCATTAATAACCAGTGAATAATGTTTCCGGAGAGGCTCCATTGAAGCATTCAAGGGAAAGAGGGAGACCACGGGGGGGGGAGGATGGTGAGAAGGATGGGAAGTTGAACAAAAATGGTCTGGACAGAAGTAATACGAGCGTAAATGGAGAGGCACTTTGGGAGAAAGGAAGAAAATAAGAGAGCCGGAATACAAGTGGGAAAGAGTAAAATTGGGTGACGGGAAAAATAGGGGTTTTTATTGGATTCGATTTACTATACACAGCTACAATAATGAATCTCCCCAGTAGTTTCCCTTGGAAGACCTGACCGTACCCAATACGTTCTTTGATATTCCCTCCAACTCCCTCCAGTTATTTGTCTTTTCCCTTTGAAACGGGAAACAAAAGTTGCGCAGGATCTGTTATTATGAAAATTACATAAGTACATGATTCCACCTGAGCACAAAAAAGAATGAAATGTTTCGAAAGAAAAATTAGGCAATAATCAGGATGAAATACAAAACTTGGTCGGGCTTAAATCAACCCACTCTGAGAGCAGAGTACTTTTCACTGCAGTCGGAAATAAATGGGGAAAGAACGAGGAAACGAAAGGAAAGGAGACTTTCGAAAAGGTAAAAAGTAACTGGAGCCATCGTAGAATGAAAAAATAAATGAAGTCTCCTGGAAAAACATGGAGAGAAAAAGCTCTTAGAAAAAAAAGACGACTTTCACACAAAAAGGAAATTCTTTTCGTCGCCTCTAAAAAAAAACTTGTTCTTGTTTTTAGCCGTCAGTTCTTGACATTTTTCTCCACACTCTTAGTTTTCCCCAAATAGATTGACTTCTCCCTACTTCTCCCGGTTCTTCTCTCAAACTTGCTGACTTTTTCCAAAGCATCTTCCTCTCTGTATCTGTCCATATTCTTTTTCCTCCTCTCTGTACTTTCCAAGTTGTTGGCACTTATCTTGGATGCCATACTTTTTTTCCTCTCCACCGACTTGTGAGACTTGCTTGGGCAAAATGTCTAAAAAAAGAGAATTTTGTGAAGAAAATAATTTACAACGACGGAGCATTCAAGCCGTCATTCTGGGGTCATCTGAGTGACATTACCACAAATTATTCAATGTTGAACTTTCACGCACACAACTTTCAGCATCTCCCCAGATGAAATGGTTTATTAGTGTAGTTTTTCTTTTTTCCTCCCAAATAGTACATTGTGAAGTCTTTCGACATTTCTTTTGTCGTAAACAAATAAACAATTCATCTAACTCCTCTCGTGTGCACGAGCAATCGAGATCATTGCAGTTTGATGGGTTGGCACAGATTATTGAACTGGTTTTAAGACTGGTGAGATTGCATGTACATATTCTAAGGATTTGGAAGCAGAAGGAGTTAAGTCCAAATTCAAATCCAAGAATTTTCCTAGAAATCTCGTTTTTCTATTTGTAAGAATATTGGAAGTTAAATTTTGCTGGAAAACGCTTTTCGGGCAAATCCTAATGGGAAATCACACGTTGAAATTTAGTGACCCCTTTGCATTTTTTCAAATCTCGGAAAACTTTTAAAATTTCATTTTCTCCTGTATACACATATTTTATTACAGCGAAATTCGTGCAACAATCGTGTCGCTAATTTTTCTCACAATCAGTGTTGAAACTATGTCTCTGAACGGGACAATACGAATATAAAAACATTTGACAAGACATTTGAAAAAAATTGCAAAGGAGGAACCCCGTGGTGACTAAATTTTAACATGGGTTTCCCCTTAAGGGTTTCCCCTAAAAACGTTGCCGAGCGATTTTTAATTTTCAATTTTTTTAAAAATTAGTAAACCGGGATTGTAAGGGAAATCACTAAAAAGATAAGGGAAAGTAGTCAAGATGCTACAATTTTGTCGTAGTTTGGTATGATTCTGTTGGTATAATCCTGGGAAAGATGGTTTTCCAGATGCAAAAGGGTTTAAGTCCACCAGTTTGACTTCCTTAAATTCGTCGTAATTTACGTGACAAATATGGTAGATAAATTTTGGAGCACGTACATATAGACACACCTATACAAGCTCTTAATTTAGAGAAGAAAATATTCTCTGAATTTTGCAATATTGTATCTAAAATGGTCTTTTGCTTCTCCTGTAAAATTTGGTCTGGTGGACTGGATTCCTTTTCCTTCCAAATCCTTCGTATGTACGTGTATTTGCAATCTGGAGAAAGTTGGAGTGTAGTGAATAATAATATGAATATACATAACATGAATTGCTTATTGACGTTTACGCATGTGCTAAATGAAATAGCTTTGTTTGCTTATTAGTATGATCTAGATTGGATTTGAGAAATAGTAATCTTTATCTGAAAAAGTCGAAAGACCTAATTAATTAAGGGTTAAATAGCTAATTGTTAAAATTCTCCACTGAAGCAAAGCTTAAAAATTTGTGGAATAAAAACTAACTCGTCCTTCAAACACCTATTTACCTATATGAAAAATATTAGTCACCAGAACTACGAATAGGCATTGTGTTTTAGCCCGAGTTTGTATTCCAGAATTTACCTGTATGTACTATGTCGATGAAATATGTACATATATTTAATTTAAGATACATATTATATTATCCTACACCGCTTTCCTGTAATACCTGGACGTAAATGGTTTTTAATTGGCCTTATACCAGTACCAAATAGGATTGTCTACAAATAATCTTCTTACTTTCTCTTTATTTGTTTTGCAATCCCTCTATTGATGCGCCTGGATCCGTCCTACAAAAGTGACTTTTCAATTCCAAAATAATACTGTTCTTGTATTTAAGACATCTTTTTCTCTAGGTCAGCTAATGTTCGGTATCGCTGTCTCTCTTCCTCTCCCTTTCTCAATCTTCCCCTTCCAAATGTCAGCTTTTCTCCTTCAGTGCTCATGTCATTCCCTCATTTATAATGCCATTGTCTTTCAACTTGTCACGTATAATATTGGGAGCTTACAACCTCCACAGCATACGCGGGACTAATAGGGAGAACAAAGGATTATAATTTCAAGCTACTTTATTTCACCATTTATCAGTGTTTCCCCCAAAAATCTCCCGGTAAAGTGTCTCTCCACGGCATTTGTACAAATTGGATCAGTAGGTGCCTGTGCATTTTGTACACATGCATGTATTGTTTAAAACCTTTCAAAACAAGTTTCACCATCTTTGAACTAAGGTTAAAATATATAGGTTTCCCCCCCCCCACTTTTATCCCTCTATTTGGAAACGCAGAACATGATTTACAAAAGTTAATCTAGCGTAATTATATGTATACACATGTAGCAGCATCGCGTCCGTCGTGCTATTCCGTAGAAATATACAATTATTTCTGGGATTATATTGCTCTTTTCTAATAATTATAATTTAAGCCTCGCTAGCATGCCTGTCCCAGCCTGCTTGCCTATGTTGAATGAATAGGTGTATACCTTCGTAGGTTAAAAATAAGTTAACTAATTGTAATTTATAAATCTATCCACGTCTGTAGTAAATACCTGTTTGCCACGCTGGTGTCCAATCCCAATTGCTTTCTTGTAATCTTACAGTGTAAACATGGATTAGCTTCCATTCATAAGGTTACCTCATCCGTTGTCAATGAACTCTCTTTGACGTCGAATAGAAGTCCACATAGTGAGATTTGTACTTATAAATTTCATAGTATGTACACCCTTTTACGCACTATTGATGTTATTTTTGGAATGTGTTGTTTAATGCATAATTTCTATAAGGCAAAGGAAATTATGGTTATGGAGAAAGTATCAGCTAGGGAATATTATTGGAGATGCAAATAAATGAAGCACTTGATGTGAGTGCAGCAAGTTTTTTTTTGTGAATGGAATTATTTTTCCCGTGAGTATATACATACTGAGATTCGGCCTGCGCTGATGTTGTTTGATCACGTTGCAAAATGCCATCAAACTCTATGGGGTCATGCCTCATATAATATTGATTATAAGCGCCCCTTCCTAATAATATGGAGTTTCCAAGTTAGTACACTTCTCTCATTATGTTCACCACGGAATTTGAATTCGAAATTAGTGGAGATTCCCTAGCCCCGGCATGTGGAAGGCGTAGGTGGAGTGAATGAGAGAGAGAGAGTGAAAGTTGAAGGAAATATGCCAGCAATTAATCCTGAACATACTCTATCTCTAAATCTCAAGCGGTGGTGTGGGAAGCTGGTTCATGTTTCAAGAGGGAATTGAGCTGGAATTGACTTCACTCATCTACTCCTGTGGTTAATGAGAGCTCCCAGTATTTTACTGTTGGGGAGATGTCTAAATTTGGATTTTTGCTGAAGTAAAAACCAGCGGAAGTGAGAATTTTAAGTTTCTCGGACGTTCGAGTGGAAACCAGATTCCTATTTATGAAGATTGAATCAATTTCATCGTCATGTAAAATAATACCTTTAACCATGTCGGTATACTACCATAATGGCTTTCACCTTTTTAGGAGGAATTAGCAAATGAGGGATAAATGTGAGTGAAAGTAAGCTACTCATGTCTGGAGAATTGAGCCCCTTCTCCACGAGGAATTAAATATGGCGTGTGTTCATCGCATTGCTCTCTTGGATTTTACGTGGTTCCGAGCAATTTACTGCCTCTATTTCACCTTATGTATACGCATGTACAGTGTGCACACATATTTCAGAATTTTACTCAAAAAAAAGTGTGCGGAAAGGAATTTCTGAGGGTTTTTCGTCTTTTATTTAGAGTATGGTCCATATTTTCTGAGAGAGGCAATGGATAGTGCATTCGTGGCTTCTTTCACGCCTCTAATACTTTTTTGCCAACTTTTACAATGCCTTTGGCAGAGGGCTTTTGCAGTTTCAGGGACTGACTTCTTCTCTCTCTCTCTCTCTCTCTCTGTCTCTCCTGCTCTCTCATGTTTTACAGTTTAACCTCTACCTTTCACCCAGAATTATATATCGGTCCCTATATTTTCATTCCAAGCTTTAAATCACACTTGAAATTGAATTTGTACGTCTGTATTTAAGCAATTGAATTTGGTAAAAAACCAAAATGGAATAGTAAGTATAATTTTAAGGTTGTATAATTCAATAATATAATTACTTTAATTGTAATTAAACAAGTCATCTAGCAATGAAGACGAAATTCAACTTCCAATTTAAATTAACCAGGACAATTGTAATTTCAATCGTGATTAGCAATCAAGTTTATTCAAAGCATGATTACACAGGACACTGTATGTTGTACAAACGCAGTGAATTTATAGTTTAGAATATCATTGAAAGGAACAAAATAAGCAAACAGTTAATATTTGTTACGTTCACTTATTTTAAAATAAATACTTAGTTTCATTGCAGCAAGACATGAACTCGTAATTGATGTTGGTTTCGGACTGCTAAGAATTAAGAGCTCCAAACTAGATAAATTTAAATAAATGAGTAAACAATTTCAACGAGTAGCTAAAGAAATCACATAGACAATTACAAGCATATATGTAGATAAATCTTTCGATGATGTTAATGCCCCATTAACATTTCTTTCCCTTTTACATATTATGTATTATTAGCGGTATTGTAAGTCTTTGAGAAGTTATCCATGTACGATTGTAGTATTCAGTGTCTTGTCATTGCCTTTTTGTATGACTCATTTGACCGTGTAATTTTTACTTTATTTGTACCTTATTTTTACCATATTTTTACCTTATTTTAAATATTCGAATGTCTGGTAAGCCCAAAAAATCAGCCTCATTGACATCAAAACTGCACTTTCTTCTGGCTCTTCTTGTGTGTAGAATCATTGCCTTCACCTTTAACTTGTACAATAAATTCACTAAATTCTACAAAAAAATTTCCGTCTAAATCAACATTCTCTGCATTAAAACGTAACTTCTATCATACAGCCCCATCTGATCTACGGGCTTCACATTTGAAACTGACATTAGTACCAAAATTTGATACAATAAAAAACTTGAACCTAGACGGAACTCTATAATCCATCATACCTATAGCTTCCCAATCTTTCAAGCGCCTCCGTCGATTTCCAGAAAAAAATGGTTATACCACTTTTCCCTCCATTTCTTTACATCCCAAGTTTCTACTCCCGTTTTCCCACCAATATCAAGTATGACATATTTTATGGTGGTAGTTGAGCCATGACCAAAATGATAAAGAAGTTGGAGAGTTAATGACAAGACTGAGTGTCTATGGGTGGTGGGGGAATGATTTTACATAGGAATAATGACGTACCAATCGACAATCATTGATGGGATTCGTGGGAAGAAAAGAGAGAGAGAGAGAGAGAGATGAATCTGAAGGAAATAATAATTCTTTTGCTAACCCGGACGAACAAACGGAGTTCCTTGGGCACAATTCCGTTCAGGAAATTTGGACGCCCGTTTGGGGTTGATTTCCTTCTCAGCAACGATATATGAGTAATAGGTCACTGGATCTCGGTTTTTGCCCGGATTTGAAGAAGGTAATACAATGTTCCAGACGGGCCGGAGAGCCTCCCCGACATTCCGGTTGCTCTTATGGGGGAAAGTCCAAAAGGGAAAATTGAGTTAAAGGTAGGGAAAGCAGGGGGATATTAACATTCTAGAATCGGAAGAAGGGGGAAAGGGAAGAAAGAGCAAATCATCAACTTATGTACATCCTTGTCATACATAAGCTTAAGAGAAAGAAGTAGCTATCAAGTAATTTTGTCTCGGCTTCCTCGCCTTTTCACACGGTCGTGAAGAGCATAATAACTCGGGCATCATTCACCAACGAATATTTGTATAAGCCGATCACCATTTCTTTATATTTTATTACATTTGCATATAGATATAATAACCAGTTACAAAAAAAAAGGATTGGTACAATTGACATATAATAGAGAGACATAAAGAGACTCCAGTCTCGGGGCTCTTTCAAAAGACCTTGGCCACATGCAGGTAGAGGCGTGCTTGATCTTTTCACCAGTCACATCTACCACTATTAGTCACAATGAAAGGAATATAGTGTCTTTACATGGAAAAATGGTAGATAGAAATAGATCCAGATGTGAGTATTTCTATAAAAAAAAGTTCTTGGAGTATTGTTCTTTTCATAGAAAAAAAGGCCTAAAGACTTTTACGAAAATGGGGAGAAGGAAAAGAAAGGATTGAGGGGAAAGAAAATGGAAGAAAACTTGTTTTTTCCACAGCCGTTTTTTTTTCTAGACATAAATTCTTCTGTCTTCCTCCCCGCAAAAAAAAATTACTAGAATTGAAGGGCTACTCCTTTTTTTTCTTACTACATGCATTTACATACATACGTGATTCTGTCTGTCGGCCATGAAACAAGATTCTTGGGAGCCTCTAGGAGGAAGTCTTAAAGTGTTTCGATTTAAGCACATATACATATGTACATACATAAGTAACAATATAAGTATAGAGCAATATCTACAGCTTCTGTGTGGTATTGGGTGAAACTGAGACTTCCATTACCACTGGAATACCAGCCCCAAAAGGAAAAAAAAAGTCAAAGAAAACTTTCTCCTTTCCCCTTTGCTTACTTTCTTGCTCCCGTGTACTTTCTCCCACATCAGGGCTACACATAAATACATCCATGGGATATCCCTCAAGGGTTGTATGTAATGTATTTGCAAAGGCACGTCCTTGTGGGCGGAGGGATTTCCTGAACTTTTATATGCAATCAAAGAATGAGTTCATTTCTATGTAGGTATATGCCTTTGTGCTTGTGTATTTGTATTTTTAGGCATGCATACTTGTGCATGTCGACTTTTTTCGTATTTTTTTCAAATTTACATACTATTGCCCATTTTATTTTCATATTTTGTGAGTACATATGGTAAAAATAACATTACTCCGGCTTCATATGAGAAGACTGACATGAGACTTTTCTTAGGGATTGGTCATCATGAGTAAAAAAAATTGGCCCGGAATAGATGAGAAAGTGCCAGTAGGAGGAGATTGGGGGAAGAAAAATGCCGTAAAAGAGGGGGAAATGACAAAAAAGTATAAAGGGGAATACACGCAAACAACGAGGGAATGGTACAAGTTGGAGGAACAAAAACAAAATCTGAGAAACTCTCAAACAAAAAATGGAGAAATTTAAGGTCATTGGAGAACATTGGAGAAGTATAATTTTGGAGTAAAATAAAAAAAGCGGGAGAAAAAGAATTTGGGACAAACTGGAAAGAAATGGAGGGGGCGATAAGGATGTATATACGGAAGTATAATAAAAATGGGGAGGGATTTACTCACTGCCGGATGAAAGAAATCTGTGAATGGAGTGCCACTTAATATTTCCCTCTAATGTCTAAAGTTCACGGTAGGAATCATTGAAGAGGGAAGAAGTGGGCGGAGGGCAAAGGTCATGAATCATAGACAGACTCTCTGCTCAACTATACATATGTATATAAATAAGTACACATACATATCTCTACATACATACATATGGTACATGTGCGCATTGACACGTTTGTGTAACCAAGGCCGAGACACGGCAAATAAAATCATCCACCGTCATTGTTGACTCCCTCACGTCTATCTTCCAAGAAACAGGGATTATTTTATGGGCATAAATTTAAATTTATTTCAAACCCCGCCGTCTGTAAAAACTCCATGGCCTTTGAAATAAGAAAATAAACTTTACTTAGATAATCCCACAATTTATCACATTATTGCAATATTTGCAGGGAAATCTTAAATTTTGCCTTTTTAAAAAAAAAATCGATACAGTCTGCGAGTAGACGATATTATTTTTTCATACGACATATTTTACCAACTCCAAAGATGCTTACATACATTTATTCTGAGAATTTAAACATCCTTCAATATCAAGATTACCCCGGATTTGTGGAAATGTCAGACGGGCTTACAGTATATTGAAAGTGAATTTTTTGAGCCCCTTAAAAGCGCATCTCCTTCCATTACTGTGGATTTGTGATATATTTTGTTTCATACCCAAAAAAATCCCACTGGAAGCCTGAGTAATGCTTCTAAAATTACAGCAATGGATGTGGGCTTCCGTCGAAGATATAGGAAGTAAGTACTACATTATGGGGATGAACTCAAAGCGGAAAAAATGGCTTTAAGAAATGCTTAACGTGACCTTGTATAAAGAGACTTTGGTACGCCAAGAATTTCTTAAATGCTTTTTAGTCCCGAAAAAACTATGTATTTCGACCTCGTCGGATAAAAAAATGGGGGAGTCAGAGTGCGGGATGGGGGAAATCAGCTAATAGAAAAGAAGAGGAACTAGGAGGGAAAATGAAATTCTGGGCGAAATACGAGAGAGCGAGACGAAGTAAGAGATTGGGAGAGAGAGACTAGGAGAAAGCCGGAGAGAAAGAGAGAGAGAGAAAGAGAGAGAGAGAAAGAGAGAGAGGAACCATTTCTTCGGGAGACAAGAAGCTGTGGCGTAGTTAAAGTCGTAAGTAGACTTTTTTCAACATTAGAAGTTCCATAGATTTAAGATTTACGGTCAAATAAACTAAAGATGGAAAGGATAGAGAGGACGGACAGGGATCGTTCTAGGGACGGAGACAGAGAAAGAGAGAGAGATAGAGAGAAAGATTGAAACCAAAGAGTGAGAGAGCTCCATACAAGACATATAGTGAATTTTGTTTCAGTTTTTACGAGTTCATCCGTAATTCCAGAACAGTACATAGTACAGTCCAGTGATGTTGGGGAAACTGGGTGTTAACTCCCCGATAAAAAATGAGCGCACCAATTCCATAAATTATTTCCACACCGCCTGCTCCCCGAGAGAGTTACTACTACACATTCCCTAATACAACTCTTATGAACTCCCACTACACTTTATCCCGCGTCTCTGCATTCCCACTATCCCCAGAGATGAATGGCTGCTACGACCTTAAGGGAAGATCCTTTCAATATATTTTCTTTTTTTCTGCTGTTTAACTTGTGAACTCAACTCTCTTGACTCTCTCTCTCTGTTTCTCTAGCTTTCTCTATCGCTTTCTCGTTTGCTCTTGCTTTCTCTCTCTTTCTCTCTCGCTTTCTCTTGCTTTCTCTCTTGTTTTCTACCTCTGTTTCTCTAACTTTCTCTCTTTCTCCCTCTTTCATTATATTTCTCGCGCTTTCTCTCTCGTTTTCTACCTCTGTTTCTCTAACTTTCTCTCTTTCTCCCTCTTTCATTATATTTCTCGCGCTTT
>JAQGBT010005437.1:0-14328 GCA_034698585.1 Disparrhopalites patrizii
CCCCGGCGGCCCCGCCCAATCCGTCCTCACAAATGGGCTCTATCCCCACGGCCCCACCAACCCCGTCCACGTCTCCAATCACCTCTCAGCCGTCCATGGGATCGCCCAACAGCAACATAGCCAGTATTACCAGCCCCAATCACAAGCCTCCTCCGTGGTGTCCTCTGGCGGGAGCGGCGGGAAGCATAATTCCGAGTACCAAACGGTGGGCTCTTCCGTCCCGGCAACAATCCACCATTATTACACATCCCCCCTCATCGGCGGGGGCGGAGCCTCCCCCTATTCCATCAATGGGGTAGGAGGATCCCCTTATACCATTAGCACGGGTGGCCCCTCCCCCTATTCCATTTCCGGGCCGGGTCAAGGTCAAATCATCTCTTCGGGGTCACTCGGAGGAAGTCCGATGTTGAATTTCAACCCCTTCGAGTCCCTCAACGTAAAGTACCCGGAGCCACCCTCTCAAATGAGTGCCTATAGCAGTGACTTCCCGACCAACCCCCCACCCTCACCCCCCACCACCTCCGTGTCCTCCTCCTCCTCTTCCACGACCTACACGAAGAGTTCCGGGAAGGGGAAGTCCGGCCCTAGTAAAGCCGATCATCCGGACTCCGCCTATAGCACTTACATCCAATCGTATGAGACGGGGCCTTCCTCCTCCACGGAAGTCCATCATCATCATCACATGATGAAGGGCGGGGACTTGCAGGGGCAGAAGGATTCTAAATCGGACTCCACGGAGCAGGAGGAGAATTTGTCGTTGAGTGGGTCGGCGGAGAGCTATGAGCAGAAGCCCTACACGATCATTGAGAAGCCGGTGGTGCATTATGTGGAGAAGCCCGTGGTTCGGTTCCTGGAGAAGACCGTTGTGAGGACGGTGGAGAAGCCGGTCATTAAATATGTGGAGAAGCCCGTGATCAAGTACGTACATATGCCCTATGGGCATGGGCAGGGGCTGGGCATTCATAAGGAGGGAGAGGCTTATGGGGAGGAGATCCTCCAGCATCCGGAACATTCCCATTCCACGGACATCGTCAAGAGTCTGGAGCCACAGTTGCTCTCCGAGGACGTCCAGGTCGTCCATCATGATCATGGGGGCGGGGAGGACTACCCCGTGAAGGACGTTGGCGGCTTCCCCATTGTTGCTCCGAAGGATAATTCCAATGAATTTTACAGTATGACTAGGCCCCGATTTTATTCTGTCTAAATCTGTTAGTTCTGTCATTTTGCTCCATTTTTCTCTGCCACTTTGCTCCACATATTTTTTCTTGCCATTTTGCTTCAGATATTTTTTCTTGTCATTTTGCTCCGGATATTTCTCCCGTCATTTTGCTCCAGATATTTTTTCTTGTCATTTTTCTCCAGATATTTTTTCTTGTCATTTTTCTCCAGATATTTTCCCATCATTTTGCTCCAGATATTTTGGCTGTAATTTTGCTCTTGATATTTCCCCGTCATTTGGCTCTAGATATTTTTCCTTCTCATTTTGCTCCAGATATTTTCCGCTGTATTTTTGCTCTGGATGTTTTCCCCGAATATTTTGCTCAAGATAGTTTCCCTTGTCGTTTTGCATCCCTGCCATTTTGCTCCAGATTTTTTAACTCTCCCTTTGCTTTATGTCAAATCTATCTATTCAACATTGATTTTTTTATTTGTTTTCAACCATTTTTGAAATTCTACTGTACATTGTAGTGAGAGCACTGGTCAACCCTTAAGTGTGGTATTCCATTATTAGTACGCAGCTGAAATTGTTGATATGTATACAAGCAATTTGATATTCCAGAAATTTAGAATACACTAGAATTAATTGGAAGAATTGTCAATGATTCAGTCGCTGAGTCGACTTGAATTTTACACTTCCAATTTTTCCCAATTTACTCGAAATTACTCAACAATTGACCCAAATACAGACCATAAAAAAAATACTTCCAAAGCTCTCAGAAAGTAGCACTATCGCTTTTACAACACGCGATTTTAGACATTTAGAATTGTATAAATAATTTTCCTTACTCCAAAATATATTTTTTTTAAATTCTTCCATTCTTGTCTTTCTTCTGGTATATCTTGTTTCTAGTATTTTTTCCGAGTTTGTAATTAAAGTTTGTCCATTATTGCTCCGTTTCCATCCTCAATTGCATAGCCGTCACAATTCCTTGTTTATATTCACTATGCTTTTGACTCGGGACGAATAACCTCGGATATTTTCTTGGGATTTGATATTTTTGATCGTTTTTTTTTCAAACTAACGTAAGGACATTTCAACTATTTGTCCTAGACTTGTTGGAATTAATTCCAACAAGTATAGGACATGAGATTCTACAGATATAATCTCGAGGTCATTTGTCCGAGGATAAAAGCGTCCTATAGCGGATGTTCACCGTAGTAGTAGAAAGTTTCTCTCATTTCTCATGTCTCTCTATGTAATTATGTAATTACAACTCTTTTATTTTGTGTATTTTTGTTCTGTTTTTCCCCTGCCCCGGCGAAAATTCATCATTTTGTAGAACTAACCTTCGCTCCCTTTACAGGCTACGGCGGAGTGTACTACCGGAAGCACCCCAAGGCCCCGCCGAAGGTCCTGGGAGCCAAGGACGTGGCCGAGGACAATGCCTTCAAGAAGCCCATCCTTCACATCCCCAAGGAACTCCCGGCCTATGCCCCCAGCTCGGATTATGAGGTCATCAAGACCCATATCTATGGCCCAACCATCAGTGGGGAAGGCCTGGGCTTGACCCCACTGGGTCAAAACTCCCATCAACATGGCTCCCAAACGGGGGAGTCCAAAAAGGTGGAGACGACCGTTCATCATCAGCAACAAGCCTCTCCCAAATTGCTCCTCAATGCAAATGAAGCCTTCCTAGTTTAAATAATTATATTAATTATCCTACAAAAAAAAACAAAAAATTACAAAAAAAAATTCTTCCTTCTGGGAAAAATTTGAAAAATGTATAATACGCGTTTTTTAAAAATATTTTTATTACTCCCTCCGGGGTTGTTCTCTGTTAAAGCTCTGTGTGATTGTTGTTAATTTTAATTCCCTTTCCCTCTCCATCCTCCCTTTGGGGAGTTGGGGAAGGGGGAAATTGTGTGAGAGTTGACAAAAAGGGACAAATGGTATTGAACAAATAAGACTGTGAAATTGTGTATTTTTTTATATTATTTTGTGTGAATACCTGAAGTATATTAAATAAAACTACGTTTACATTTTGTTTTCTTTTTTCTTTTCGTTTTCGCTCATTCTCATCCAAGTCAAAAGGGGTTAAACTAGAAAAGCGTCTTTTTAACTACAAGCAAAATTACAGTCATTTTCCCCCTGAAGAGAAAGAGCGTTAAGGGAAACAAAGGAAAAACGTGTTATTAGGCATGCAAATTGATTTTAACTGGTGCATATGAACAGTGGTTAAAAAATACCGGCTCTTCTGGCTTGTAGTTTCTGGGTTGCCAAAAAAAATGTTTTCAAACAAGAATGTTTTTTTTTCAATTTTAAACAAGAATGTTTTTTGTTTCAATTTCAAACAAGATTTGTATTTAACTTTTTTTTAATGATGATTTTATGGGAGGAATATAACGGATTAAAATTTGGGCAAGTGGCGCCGCCTCTGAGAGGAAAGTGGAACTATTTCTCGCGAGGAACAAAGAGAATTTATTTCTTCTCCAGCTTTTATTTTGATAATTTCCCATGTTAAAGCATAGAGAAATGGATTGAGCGGGAAGATCGGCGGGAATTTCTTGCTCAGCAAAAACACGACGATCAAAACAAGCAAATACTTCCAACTTCCACCTGGACATTTTTGCTGGAGGAATTCAAAGGAGGGAAAAATCCCGAAAAAAAGGTGAGAAATTGGTGGGAAAATTGTCATTTTCTGTTCACGTTTCTTTTTTCTGTTCCATTTTTCTCGTTTTTGTTGGTCGTCTGTGTTTTTTATAGGCAAAATATTTTCTAAAACAAAAACTTTGATATTTTTTTACGATTATATAGAATAGTTGAAATAAGTGGAATTAATGTCGTACTCGGGAATTTTTCAGTATTTTAGCCGATTTAGGTTTGACTCGCTTTTCTCGTTTTCTATTTTCAGTTCTTCAGGGAAAAGTGGGGATAGTCTCAACCAAGTGAATTTGGTATCATCTAGTGTGGAAGAATATTACATTCTTGAACAAGCTTTTTTCCAGTTTTATTAAAGTGACCTTCAATTTTACCCATCAACCCCGTGTCAGTGGTATTTATTGAATCTGTAATTTTTTTTAGAATCTGACTAACAACTGAAAAGTGTTCTGACAAGTGAAAATCGTACGTGAATTTGTGGAAGTGGATTTAAATTTTTCGGGTGGATCAGCAATCAGCAACTATTGTCGGTATTTGTTTGAGGTATGAATTATTATTTTCAATCCTATTGATTTTAACACGAAGCAAAAGATTTAAATATGCCGGAAGTTATCGGTGGATTTTTTCTAGAATGTGGGAAATCAGAGTTACATGTTACATAGTTTACAAAAGGCAAGTGATGTCCAGTCCAGATTTATTAATTACAATGACTGAGTACTGAATCTTTCTATTTTTTGGAGCAATATTCAATTACTTGATTGGTTGCAGTTGATAATCTTTGTTGTGATTCTTTTGCGCACTTGATTGATATTTTTTCCTTCAAATTGCAGACATGGAATCCAAGCAAGATGTTGAGGAGACCGGTGAAGTAATGGATGTGGATCAACCAGAAGTGAACAAAGTGTCTGGTGAAGATATGAAATCCGATGGAATTTCAGAAGCTGTTGTGAACGGTTCATGCAAAATAGAAGACATGGAAACTCAGGTGTTGATAGACCCAGGGAATTCAACAGTAACCGCAGATGTTTCTAAAAGTCCTTTGACTGTGGCAACTTCCGGGAAAACAAATGCTGATCAAAGTGAAAATGTAGCAAACGCTAATGAAATGATAACTGACGTTGTGCAACCAAATGAATCACCAACTTTAAATGATTCGTCAGCTGTACCGGTGACTAATTCTAAAGGTGGTGAAGAAGTAGAAATCCTGACAGCTGCAAAGGAAGGACCAGTTAATGTGGTATCCACCGCAGTCATGAATATGATGAATGAAAAGTCTCAGCAACCGCAACCAAATCACGAGAAACTAATTCATTATTTGGCGGCTCAGAACCAGAAGAATTGTGACGAGGTGGAAGCTGCTGCTTTAGATTTTATTGCAAATGAAATTCATCATCCCGTCGTGTCTTGTTTCAGGGAATTGAATAAACACGATCTTGATGCTATTTTTAACGACGAAAATCAGGTTAGTGCAGAAATTTACACAGCTGAATTTTTATTTGAACGTCTAAAGGATTCAAAAGGACAGGAGCTGTATTTCATATAATAACTTTATTTTTATTTGTTTGTGATAGGTCAAATTCGCCACTCAGTCCAGTTTATTGGAGCAAGGAATAATGTGTATTGCTCTTTTGGATTACATCGCCACAAGCATTAAAAATCCATTGTACGCGAACAATTGTTCGTGGAAAACGACCTCAGTACAAATAAAAGTGAAGAAAATTTTCTCGGAATTGTTGAGGGTGTTTAGAAGTTGGTCAGAAAAAGGTAAAATAGTTAGTTGTAAAAGCGTATTGAATGTGAACCGTACATATACTACAAACTTCCCCATCGTGGGTTTTACAAAATCTTATTAGTTTCATTACTCTAATTGTGATTTTAACATTTGATTATCAATTTATAATAGAACCTGCAAACTTCAAGTCAGGAAAGACGATAATTCTGAGGTTTTTGAATGGTTTGACTCCTTTTTTTCGAGCATTGCATTTCGACAAGATTTTTACGGCTAAGATCAGCAAACTGGATAAAATCGGCGTACGTGCTCGGAAAAATCCAGCAAAACCCATCGATCGTAGTGCTTTGATTGAAGTTTTGGAAAACGGTGATACGAAGAAAAACGTGGACGTCTTGAACTCTGATCCCAATTTCAAAAAACATGATTTTGTCGACTTTATTAAGAGCTTACCTTCTAAAAAGACAAGCGCTAAGACTGCTCCAATCTTCTTGAAAAATTCTGGCATAAAATCTAAATATTTTTCATCATCGTCGAAACAACAGGCCAACGGGCAAAATAAGTCTCCTACAACAGCTTCTACTACACCTGTTAACAGCGCCTGCAAACCAAAAGCAGAATCAGCATTTAAGCGTCCCGCAGCAGACGAGCTGTTGAACATTTCCATTAAGAAGTTTTGCGTGGCGAAGTCCGTAGAATCACAGCCAAAGCCTGCGGAACCTGAAGCCGATACGGAAGTCACCATTATTAGCGAAGAACCTAATACAAAACCCAAACCCGGTAGTGGTGACGCGGTAACGTCTTCATCTCCACCCAAAGAGAAGGTGAATGCTTTTATGTTCCTTATGAACCGAAGTAAAGAGCTAGCAAAAGCGGACAAACTCAAAAAAAATGCAAAATCCAGTCCCGTTCCAGTAAAAGTCGCTGTAGGTCAACATTGAGCAGTCTGTGGTTAGTTTTAATTTTAAAAACGTAACATTTTTGTTTCTACCAGTTAATTTCAGTGAATGAAGGACCTCACTGATACAGAATGCAATAATCTATACAGTGTGTATGAGACATGAAATTGTCTCTTTATTGCAAATAACCACGGAGTATGAATTAAGAAATGCAAATAACATTAATTTCGTACATGTATCACAGTTTTTCTGTTATCGCCGTATTTATTTATGTCATGTCGCGATTAAATAAAGTCTCGGGCAAACGTCTAAATCTAAACGCCGTGTGGTACGATCACTGTTATCACGCCAATTGGTAGGTACGACCTTTAGCTTTTCCTCATATCGCCATGCACATTTCCCCCTGCATAAACGTTTCACGTTTCACTGTTCAACGAACTTTTTATAATAATTTGTCATGCCCATAATACAAAGCCAAGAAAAAATGGATAGCGTTTTTGGTCATTGTGTGACGTGCTTTACTTTCGATTCACAACTTTTTTTCTTTATTATTTCGTAGTGAATACCTTAACATTAGATCGTGTGCCAAGCTAATGTATTAGAGGAAATATGTTAATGCAGCGCATGTAAGAGTATAATGTCATTTCACATTAGAAATGCACCTGATAAGCATTATGATGCCTTTTCACACTAACCGGTTTGCCCTGTGAAAGCAGCCTCCTGACTCAGTTTTTATTCATGTACTTATTACAACCTGTCAATTGAATTCTATGCCTGTACAGTTATTAACTGCCAAAGGATAATAATCAAGAATGAGAAAATAATGGATTTCCATACATAAAGCATTTGGACTGCCCAAGAAGATTTCTATCTTTCCCCTTCTATACAAACGTTTACTTGAACATAAGCATAATTTATGTCAGAAAAATGAATGGTAGCACATCAGATATTTTTTCTTGCTCGTATTGTCGTCTAATCTTGTGTTAGAGTCAGCATGCCTGAGAATTATTGATATTTCCCCGCAATTACGTCAAAGACTGACTTCCTCTTCACAAAAGTTTCTAATTACTGACGGTACAAATTATAGAATTACATTTGTATATAATAATTGTTATTCCTCCACTCATCTGGTCATCCCACCATTGAACGTTCACCAAAGGCTTCGAGGGAGTTTAAAACGCAAAGGAGAAAGTGTTATGAAAAAGTTGGAATATGTACGTTTTCTTGTTTATTACTTACTTTTTTTACCAAAAAAAAATTATTCCCAGCTAAAAACTTTCATTGTAAAGACCATTCTCTTCTCACGCCACTTAATACACTTTGATCATACTCTCTAACATTTATTAGTATAACTACTCATGTCCGTCTGGTTAAGCTCACATAATAGGCATTTCCCTTTCTTTCACTATTCCGCAGCATTTCCACATTATTATTATTATACGTATACGACTAGTTTGCCACAATTGTTTTATCCTACTCCGAACATTATGTATATTGAACAGTATTTTGGAAGAAAGTGGTTAGCTGAACGTTACAAAAAATCAGGTAAATCCATTACTAATCACTTTTAACCAACGCAGCTGAATCCCACTCAAGCTACTCTTGAGCGGTTGAGTATACAAAAAATATTAGCCAAAACAAATATCTGTATAAAAAATATAATACATAATAATATTAACGGATTCCATTAGAGAAACGGCAAATATACGAAGAATATTTACCAGTAATACTATAGTATTAACAATAAAACTTTGGTACTTGAGCAACATTTGTAAAAAAAAAAATACATTATAGGGATAATTAAAGGGTTTATCGCTAAAGTATTTTAATATTTATTTTAGTATTTAATGATGATGGTGCGCATGTAAAAGGCTGTGTCCGAGCCCGTGCGCATGTCCATGACCATGACCGTGGGAAAGACCATGTCCATGTCCGTGGGAAAGTCCGTGTCCATGATGTCCATGAGCATGTGCAAGGCCATGTCCGTGTCCATGACCGTGCGCAAGACCGTGTCCGTGTCCATGACCGTGCGCAAGACCATGTCCGTGACCGTGTCCATGAGCGGGTCCGTGACCGTGTCCATGGGCGTGTCTATGGCCTCCTAGGTCGAATCCGACATCAAACCCAAAGCTCGCATGACCTCCTTTGGCGGGAGCCTTCACGGCCTTGACCGGGTGGCTGTGGACGGGTCCGTAGGAGTTGGTGGGCACGAGTTTGTAGGAGTAGCCATAGGAGATAGAGGGCGTGATGGAGAATTCCGAGTGAGGGGCCTTGTACAGGGCTTTTCCTACGATGGGTTTAAAAGGGGCCAGGTCGTAATTGTGAGAGCTGATCACTGCTTTCTTCACCACTCCCACTGGAGGAGGGCTTACAACTGGTCAAACAGGTGTAAAATAAATTAGTACTTATCGTATTTTATATCCTTAATTAATTTAATCAAATTCCTTAATTAATCTAGTTCCTTAATTATCATATAATTATTATTTATTTATTTATAATGCAATTTCCTCCTGAAATTTATGATGGGAAAACCCGTTTCCTCAGACGGTTTGGGACAACCCGTGATCGGGACTTTCACCTGGAAAAATGTCTTGCTTTGGTAGTTATTAAGGAAAAAACATTGTTCGGACATTATTTACCGAAAAATCGCTATTCAAGGGAAATTCAAAGAATGGGCATTTAAGAAAAGCCATTGTTCGGGAACTTCTTAAAGAAAAGCCATCGGGAATTTGTTAAAGAAAAGCCATGTTCGTTAAGCTCTTTAAAAAAAAGTCATTGTCCGCGGGATTTACTATAAGAAATACCTAATGATTGGCTGCGAATAAATAAAGGGAAAATATTAACTATAGGAAATTTTATCAGGAAAAATCCTTGTCCAGGAAAAATTTAGGAGAACTCCAGTAATTTTGTGAAAGAGATAATATTCTTACCATTAATATACATAACTGTCCTGTGTATGCACAAATGGCTAATAAATCCATTATTATTATTTTATCATCAAATGAATACCTGCAGCGTCATAGCCTCCATGTCCACCTCCAATGTTGAAATCGAAGCCGGTGGCAAAAGTTAAAGCGGATGGGGCAGCCACGGCTGCTGGAGGAGGCCCATAGGCCAATGGCACCGTGTTGACATGGACGGGAGAGACGACGAGACGAGCTGGGGCACTGACCAGAAATTGTCCGGGATGGTGTCCGGGATGACCTCCAGCATATCCTCCGGCGACATAGCTCGTGACGGCCGGAGCCCCGTACCCGCCGGCGGCAATCAAAGCCGGTTGATGATGATGATGTCCTCCGGCATATCCTGCCGCGAGGACGGGCTGAGCATGATGATGATGATGATCTGGGCCTCCAAGATTTAGATTTAGACCAAGCCCAAATCCTAATGGGGCCTCACATACCACTGATCCTACGAGGGCAGCGAGAATCTGGACAAAGATCATTTCCCATTATTTAATTATTTACAGATATTATTATTATTACTATCAGTCAGTCGTATATCAACGAATTTCTGCAGGAGTTAGTCGACCACTCGTCATCAAATGAAACGTCATCCAATCAACCTTAATCAATAATCAATTACTTTATCCTTGAATTTCTATTAGTGAATTCTGTAATCAAAATCCGGGATAAATCCGCCCTTTTTATTAATAACCAAATGTAATACTAAACACTTGGGCATTTTCCAAGTATTTTCTTGGGTCAAAGGTCTTTGGAATTTTTGTAAAAAAAATTCTAAAACATGAAATCATGAAATTAATTTTATAAATGACAATATTAAGTTCTGTTACAGGTTACATTCCATTGTTTTCGCCGTAAAATTCTCTTTTTTTATGAATTTAAACCCGTTTGTGCCAATAGATTTCAACCGCAATGTCTCCCTTTCCCCCAATTGCTTTCCCTCTTCCAGAGCATTTTGCATTAATTTAATTTCGAACTTTTCGAATTGCATTGTGAATTTCCCACTTTTTCCCTCTACGAGACATGGGAAAATCCCCCATTAATTTGCACACATTATCCACAAATTTAAATACAATTTTCAAAGGAAAAAAACTCCCTGTGCAGTTGACACAGAATAATTTATGACTAGTAAATTGACTTGATAGAGAGCACCAGTTTAATAGGAACTTTTTTGCTCGCGGTATAAAAAAGAATATCCTCCTCTACAACTCCTTTTGATAGTGTGTTAACAGGATAAAAGTAATGTTTAAATGGATATAAAATTTTAACGTTTACCAGCACAACTTTCACCATTCTGACTCCTTTTTCCTTGTATAAACGGCGAAGGTATACGAGAGAATTTGTCTTGCGAATCAAAACTCACGCGTTGTTATATTAACAATCAAAGGCGTTTCAAGCACCACAACAAAATGTCTTGGAAATGTCAGGTCCCCGTGTACACCTGAACACACAATTGGTTAGACACGACACACACTTTTGACTATATAACACAACAACCACGGTCTCGATCCGCTCCTCAAGACGATCAGTGACAAAATGTGAGGGTACCCTGTCGTAAAAATGGCTTTTATATGGCCAATAGTTCCCGTGTTGAGCCATGAAAGGGTTATACATTTGTATCTCTGTCGTCTCTCTCTCTCGAGGAGCCGCTGAAGTAGCAGAAAGAGGCGGATGCTGCCGACAGGAAGTGTGTGGAGGAAGCCCCAATAGTGGAGGATAGTGCCAAGATTTTTGCCCCTCGAGGAAAAGTCGCCCATTGCAGACATTTTGCCGTCATAATATGTTATTGTGACCAGAAACA
Source organism: Disparrhopalites patrizii (assembly GCA_034698585.1). Lineage (NCBI taxonomy): Eukaryota > Metazoa > Arthropoda > Collembola > Symphypleona > Sminthuridae > Disparrhopalites > Disparrhopalites patrizii. The sequence goes on from JAQGBT010005437.1 coordinate 11,213, forward strand.
TTTGCATGCTTGCATGTATTAAAGAGGTGAAAAATTTGGTGCAAGACCCTATCGAGGGATATATTATTTTCCCTTTTTGAACAGCTATACATGTGTACTTACAGAATGTAAACAATATATAATAATTTCTGTCCAATTAAAATTCACTTTCAATGGGCAATAACGTGACACCTGCACATTAAAGGGCCTTCCGGGGGAGCAATATAAGCGTTATCTGTGCACATTTTTTACCTTTGTACATTACTTGACCAGGTGAGATAGTAGCATCCTTGTCATTTTGACAAAAAAGTAATTTTTTATATTTATATTTTAATATTCATGTTTTTCAATAAAAAATACATAAAAATAAATTTCCCCTGTGTACAATATGTATTTTTGGCTACATTGCAGAATATGTATATTCTGGTAGCTGAACATGCTTTAGATTTTGTTGGAGATGTGCCCATAAATCCATCATTGTAGGGTTTATCGATGGGCTGAAAGCTGAATCAGCCCAGAATTTAAATGTGAGCTTGTGTGGAAGCGCAGTTATAATTAATGGCATTTACACACCTTTCTGGTTCTTGAGGAACATCAAGATAATGCATATTTATTTTTAAGTATATTTATTTCGGGTCCACTAGACTTATGAGATAGTCTTTTGAAAACTTTTTTTCTTGTTTGAATTGAACATTTTCTGGCAGGGAATTTGATGGGAAAGGATTAATCGGTGAATACTTGTGGCGTGGCAGGTTAGTGTGCCCTTTTAGTGTAATTCTCTGTCGTTGATCCAAGATTAAAAGATGGAATATGAAATAAATTTTTAACACTTTTCCCTCACTAAAAATTCATGGCATGCAATATTTTCTGGGTGATCTGTTCTTCTTAGGGGTTGGTCCAAATCCAAATAAGTGCTCCTGAATTATTACCATCTCCTTTCTTCTTAAAATTGTATCGTTTTTTTATACCAATATTTTTTCTTGTGCATAGGTCACTTTCTCCTTATCGTATTTCTGTCTCTCCTTCCTTTTCTTGATGTTTGCCTCCCTTTCTTGATTTTAAAGTTTGCCTTTTTCTATACATTTTTGCTCTTTCCATTGACTCCCATTTCTCCCTTTTCCCTTCCGTTTCTCTCTGTTTTTCTTCTCTATTTCCTCTCTGTAACCCCTTTTCTCCCTCTGCATATCTCCCTTTTTCCTCACTGTGGTGACCGTTTTTCCTCTTTAAATGTCTCCTTTTGTACTGTGGTGACCGTTTTTCCTCTTTAAATGTCTCCCTTCTCTCGCTGTTTTCCTCCTTGAATTTCTCTCTTGTCTCTCTCTGTGTTCCTTTTTGAATTTCTCCCTTGTCTCTCTCTCTCTCTCTTCCTCTTTGAATTTCTCCCTTGTCTCTCTCTCTCTTCCTCTTTGAATTTCTCCCTTTTCCTTTTTTGAATTTCGCCCATGGCTCTCTTTTTTCCTTTTTTGAATTTTTCACTTGTCTCTCTCTCTTTTCCTCTTAGAATTCTCCCTTGTTTCTCTTTTCCTCTTTAAATTTCTCCCTTGTCGCTGTCTTTTCCTTTTTTGAATTTATCCCTTTCTCTATTTCGTTTTTTGAATTTTTCACTTGTGTCTCTCGATTTTCCGTTTTTGAATTTTTCCCTTGTCTGTCTTTTCGTTTTATGAATTTTCCCTTCTTTCTCTCTCTTTTCCTTTTCTGAATTTCTCCCTTGTCTCTCTCTCTTCCTCTTTGAATGTTTCCTTCGTTTATCACTTTTCCTCTCTGTTTCTCCATTTTTCCTGTCTGTATTGTATGAATTTCTCCCAATTTCCTCTCGTCCGTTTTCTGTCTCTCTCCGCTCTTTAATTCCTGCCTTTGTCCCTCTCTCGCACTCCCGTAATTCCAATTTGTCCCTTTCTGCCCTTCATTCATTCATTTTTTTCAGGAACTATAGAAAAAAATTGGTGTAAAAATTAATTGTAATTGCAAGAAAACTTCCTCCTCTCCAAATGGTTTATTCCGTATTTCAGTATTATCCTCTTTAATCTCATCTGCGTATTACATGAGAGGAAACGATTTTGAAAGCGTCTTGTCAGATAAGACAAAGGTGTGGGTGTCCCCTCGGAAAGTTTCGCTTTCATTTAAGTTACTCGACATGCATTTATCCCGTTGTCTTCATCCCTCAAAGACTTTTCCTTATAGTAGCAGTTGAGTAACTTTTTTTGTTGTGTCTTTGTGCATGCAAAGGAAAAAAAATCTGCAAAAACCTGTAATTATGATTATTACCCCGATTTACAAGATCTCATTAGATCGGCACGCAAAATCTCTTTGTTCACGCAAAAAACAGGACAATAACACTGTACACATGTAGACTTACAAGGTGCTCCACACGCACATCAAAAGAAATGTATGTTACAAAAGTAATGGGAGAAATGTATTACAAGTTTTTTTTTCAAAAAATAATGCACAAAAACCCGTTTCCAATTCGTCTTTCCTTTCAAGTGCATACCACGTCCTGTGATTTACGGGGGCAAAAAGATTCCTTTGGTTTTTGCTTGAGTTGTTGCTTCATAATTCGAAATTGACTCCCTCTCTTTCTCTCTGGGAAGTGTCAAAGGGTTGGGTACAAAAAAAATATATTCTTCTATTCCCGTGTGTATATAAACATGTCATAAATTGGTTTTGTTATGATTATTCATTATTTGTGAGGTTATTACATTTTAATGCTCTCCTTTGTTTGATTTTTCCAAGTCATTTACACCAGAGTTTATTCATGTTATTAAGGGAAGTCGGAAGGATATTGCGTTTAAAGGTTTAAAGGGACTTTCCTTGCATGCACGTGAGGAGCGTCATTTTTAGTGGGAAATTTTTCTCTTTTGTCGGTTTTTTTTTGCTGTATTATTACATTGAATGAGAATTGAATCTCCGCCCTCCATTTTGTTTTTAGGCAATCGTAAATAATAGCTGTTATTTCATTTCCTTCTTCTCTATCACCTTCGTTTTCTTTCTTCCTTTTACTGTCTCTCTACTTTTTTTCTCCGTTTTTCTCTATACTTTTCTCGCTCTCCTTTTTCTCTATACTTTTCTCTATACTTTTCTCGCTCTCCTTTTTCTCTATACTTTTCTCTATACTTTTCTCGCTCTCCTTTTTCTCTATA
>JAQGBT010005438.1:0-14327 GCA_034698585.1 Disparrhopalites patrizii
TCTCTTTCTCTCTCTCTTTCTCTTTCTCTCTCTCTCTGTCTCTCTCTCCCTTTCTCAACCTTCAAAAAAGCCTCTCAATGTACTTATCCTCTCATGCTGTACACCGAAGGGAAAATAATTCCCTCTCCGCCTTGTCCCATTCATTTCTTTTTCTCAGTTTTTCTCTTGGAAAGAAAGGGTTATCATCGGGAATTTTGTCTCTCTTTGTCTTCACTATTGCCATCCGCATCCAATCTCGAGATATTTTCAATCATTGACCTTTCTCCCATTTTAAGCTCTTAAAAATTCATGTTCATGACAATGAAAAAAACAATGAATAATAAAAGACATATGAATAATCCATAGAAATTAAATTATTTTGAAAACGCCGAGAAATAAGGGAATGAAAAATAATTTTTAAAAATAGGCTCGTCAAGAAATAATTTTGGAATTTTTCTATAATTAGCGTATTCATACGTTGTGGGGGATTTAGCTGGAGGAAATATGAAAATGCGCGAAGGAAAAAAAATAGCAAAAATATTTATTTGAAAAAAGTAGAAAAATGGAGGAGAATCTTTTAAATAGGAGCTTAATTAATATATGCTGGGGTATTTCCCCTTTTTTTTCTTTTTAAAGTGGGGCAACAGCAAATCCGGGGACTTCCCTTTGGAGCCAGACCATTTTTCCCGGAGTTTTCGGAAGGTCTACGGAGGAAATCCACCCCGGATTATGCGGCCAATAACCCTTGTTTATCCGTGCTCAAGTTCTCACCCCCAACGCCAACTTCCACCGGTAAAAAAAAACAAATTCATTGTAAAATATTTAGAAATTATGCTTTTTGTACATATGAAACAAAAATATTGTCCTAAAAAAACGATAATTTATTTTTATATGGACAAAATTCTCAATTTCCAAAAAAAAAACATTTTTGTTAAATTTTTAGTTAAAAGATAGTAAGCTTTCCTGGGTCAAAATTACGGATAATTTAGGGGGAAAGTCAACGTAAAAGCATTCCTTCCGTATTTGTTTCGTTTTACTTGTGGCTATAAGATGGCATTTTCCCAGGGAAATTATCGAGGTGAACTTGAATAGATATATAGGGATGCGTTCCTTGATTACAACTGATTGCGTACTTGTACTTGGCATCGTGTACATACATATGTATATGGTATAGAGAATATGTTCAGGTGAATATATGCAATATAAAAAAAAAGCTACACCCTATGCTACAGCAGTAAAAATTTCTTCGCAATTGATCTTTACAACAGGAGAATGGATGAACATTCCTTGGATGGTTATTATGTACATACTAACGGAGCTACTTATACTTTATATGCTTTGTACATGTATACGAATACATGCATGTATATGTACATGAAGTGATACAATATAGGTATACATATGGGGATCTTGCTCACAGTTAATCGGAGGATATCGACGCAATTTGGCTGTATCTTTATACATGGGTATGCACATAAACATTTTCAAGTTTATGCAAAATTTCAAATCCACATACTTTCACGGTATGTTTATGTATATGAGAACATGCATATTATATGTATATATGTAGCTACGGATGTACATATATATTGATTCGAAAAAAAATCGATGGAAGGCAAACACAAATGAACCAACGTTTACTCTCTTATAATTTGTCTCTATCATTTCTCATTTATTTTCTCATTTTTCTATGAATTTCTCTTTCTCTGGCTGCTTATCTCTCTTCCTTTCTATATCTCCGTTCTTTTGTCTTTCTCTCTCTCCCTCTTTCGTCTGTCGTGAATTCACTGTCTTTCGCTTTTTTTTGCTACCTTTTCTGTCTTCTCTCTCTCTCTTTCTCTTAATTTTTATATTCCTTTTACCCCTCTTTTTGTCTCAACTTCTGTCTCTCTCTTTCTGCTTATCCTTGCTCCCTTTCTGTCTCTCTTTCTCTCTTCTGTATCTCTCTTTATCTCTCCACCTCGCTGTATAGATTTGCCTCTCGTTTTCTCTCTTTGACTCACTTTCTTCATCTCCTGGCTGTTTCTCTCTCTTTCTGCCTCTTTCTCACTCTGTTTTTCTCTTTTTGCCTCTTTCTCTCCCTCTTTTATCTTTCTGCTTCTCTTTCTCTCCCTTTCTATCTCTCTGCTTTTATTTTCTCCCTTTCTGTCTCTGCTTCCCTTTCTCTCCCTTTCTGTCTTGCTTTATCTCTTCCCATCTGGCTCTCCGTATCTCGTTTCTCCTCTGTCTGTCTCCTTTTTTGTCCTGTAGCTGCCTCTTTTTCTCTCTTTCTCTCCCTTCCTTCTGTCTATTTTTGCGTCTCTATTTCCGTCACAACTCTGGATTGTGTCTTTCTCTCTTTGCCCTAACTTTCTCTGTCTTCTACCTTTTATTTTGTATCTCATCTCCCTGTTTTCTCCTATCTTCATCCGTTTTTCACTACCTTTCCCTGATGAGTTTCTCTTCCACTCTCTTTCTCCATCTCCAGTCTCTCCAGTCCCTATTTATGTCTCTCTATCCGTCCTTCGCATATTCTGTCTTCTCTCTCTCTCTCTCTCTCTTTCTGCCTTTAATTCTCCGTCTCTCTCTTTCTCGTTTTCGTCTTTTCTCCCACTTTTCTTCCACCCCAATGACAAAGTATTTCTCCCTTTCCAAATGTTTTATCATTCCCTTTCCCCTTCGCACATTTCCCTCCCTTCAGATTCATTCTATAGTTTAGTTCCTTTTCATATCCTTGTTTGTCGCCGCTCTCCTCTGATCCTTGTCAATCTCCCTCCTTTTTCTCCCATGCTCATCATCATCTGTTTTTTTCTTACTTTCTGTATTTCCTACTACATCATTCCTCCGTCTTGGGATGATTTTTTTTTCATTTGCATCTTCTCACACGTATATTTCTCATCCCACTTTGTAGATGATATTTTTCATCTACACCTGTTTTTTTGGGGGGCTTATACAAAAGGGTATATGGGATAAAGGCAGAAGGGAAATGCGTGTTCAGGAGGAAATCTGTTGTTCTCTCTGTTTTTTCCCTCTCTCTCTTGCTCTCTCTCTCTCTGTTATATTTCTCTCTCTCTCTCTCTGTTTTTTCCCTCTCTCTCTGTTATGTTTCTCTCTCTCTCTCTGTTTTTTTCTCTCTCTCGCTCTCTCTGTTTTTGTCTCTCTATGTTTTTCCTCTCTTTCTTGCTCTTTCTTCCTTGCTCTCTCTCTTATATTTTTCTCTCCCTCTCTCAGCAATTGAGAGTATGATGGAGTAGTGCCTACGTGTAAAATGTGGAGGTATCAGAGTAACTTTCGTAGGTTTCCACCCCCACTTTTTTTGTGCTCTTCATCTCATTGAAATATTGCATCTCTCTCTCTCTCTCTCTCTCTCTCTCTCTCCCTCTCCCTCTCTTCCTTTCCCACTCTTGGAAGCTCAAGTATATCCGTCTGTATCCCAGAGATGAGAGCTTAACGTGAGAGGGAGTGCGGACAGGAGCACAGCAGTTAGTTTCTTTTTCGTTCTACTCAATCACAATCAACAGCAAATTGCGTGGGAAAATGACCGAAAATTTTATCACGTTCCTTCCAAGTCTATATTAGAGCGAGAGAGAGAGAGAGAGAAAGAAAAAAAGTACATGTCGAAAGAACTTATCAATGTGGATGTACAAGAGCTTCTTCATGTATTCTCTGTGTACCATCATCATCATGGGAATTGCGTCCACAAACACCAAGAGAGAGATAAATTCTTATACACAAATTGTATTCTCTTTCGTAGTGCTCATTTTTTTCCCCTCAGTTTTTTTACACACGGTCATATATACTGGGAGTATGGCACGTTATCTTTTTTTTTATTCATTTTGTCAAAAGTTGCTTTTTTATTTTATTATCCCTTGCTTCCTCCAACAAATTTGTTTCTTTCCATTCTCTTTCGGCTATTTCTGGGCCTTTTTCTCTTGTTCAAATCCCTTTTTTGATTTTTCTCTAGCTTGGCCCGTCTCTGTTGTTCCAGCCTTTATTTTTCTGATTGATTATATTGCTGTTGTGCTTCTCTTTTTTTGTATCTTTTGCTTTCTAATTATTTCCATTTTCTTCCGTTTCTTTCTCTCTTTTGCTTTCTAATTATTTCCATTTTCTTCCGTTTCTTTCTCTCTTTATTTCTCTATTTTCCTCTCTCTCTCTGTCTCTTGCATCTTCATTTTTCTCTCTCTCTTCTAATTCTCTCTCGCCTTTTCTTTTCTCTCTCTCGCCTTTTCTTTTTTCTCTCACTCTTTCTCTTGCATCTTCATTTCTCTCTTTATCTCGCTTTTTCTTTTCTCTTTTTTTTCTCTTGCATCTTCCTTTCGCTCTTTATCTCGCTTTTTCTGTTCTCTCTCTTTCTCTTGCATCTTCCTTTCTATCCCTCTTGCTCCTGTTTCTCTCTCTGAAAAGTCTCTCTTCGTTTATCCGTACTCGCTCTCTCTCTCTCTCTCTCTCTCTCTCTCTTACTTTTTCTTCTTTTATCCCCTGTTCTTTCAGCACGAGCGGTGCCTCTTCATTCTCTACCATTTGTATTTTAGACGTTCATAAAAATGAGGGGGAAAAATAAATATTTTTGCACTGTCTATGATTTTTTTGTAAGCTCTTGTTGCAACTGAAAATAATAATAAACAGACAAGCGGATCATCTTGCACATCGGAGGGTGACTTTTTGTAGGAAAAAAAGGGGTTGAGACAGAGAGAGAGAGAGAGAGAGAGAGAGCAAGACAAATCTTTTCTGCCTCTTTGCTCCCAAAGCATTGGTTGTGAAGTAGCTGACTCAGCCAAATAATGAAAGAAGGCATGCGTAATAGCTTCTCTCTCTCTCTCTCTCTCTTTCTCTCGTTCTCTCTCTTCGTACACGCTCCACAACTCTTTTCGTCCTCAATAGTCATTTTTTCCCCTTTGTCACGATTTTTTTTTCTATACACAAACACACTTTTTTGTATAGACTTTTTCACCTTCCTCCAATACGGGGACTACTATAACGTTTTTGTCAAAAAAAAAAGTCTTCAACTGATAACTTTTTTTTTGCGAGAGAGCCAGAATGGAGACAATTGAATGTAGGAGGAATACTCAAGACACCGAGACTGTTTCAAGCATGAAGGAGATAAAGGCATTTGTGAGGAAGAAAATAAATTATGTTTGTTGTAGAGGAAGCAGAAAAGTCTCTTATTATGGACACCCCTTTTATAACGTTGTCATACGGGTGGACTTTGTATCCATTGCCAAATGATAAGAGAATATTTTTTTCCTGGTATATACATATGTATACATACATATAAATACATACACTAATTTACGTCTTATTAGCCATATTCCGATGTGCAATGTTCCAATGGTACAGGGAAGAGGATATTGAAAAACTTTGGGAACGTGAAAGTTGTTTGTGGACATTAAAATATTTTTAAAACAAACTACAAAGTACAGGGTGTCAAGAAACATTTTTCTTCCCCGTAATGCTTTTTTTTAGATTTGGATTTCTTGAATTTAGATTGTTGAACTTTTTTTTTGAAAAAGCCGCCATAACTTGGCAAATGGTTGATTCGGGATGAAATTTTTTCTGTAGATCCGCAATAATTTTCTGCATTGGAAAAACGACTTGAATACCCTTAGCATTATAGTATTATAGCGATTGGAGGGGAAGCAAATGCTCCATGGCACCCTGTATACAGAAGAGACGTAAATAATTTTAGGAGCCTTCTGTTCCCAGTTTGTTGAGAGCGCTTGAATTATCTGCGGTTTTCGGGGTCTCGACGGGAGGTCGTGACAATTTCACAATTTCCCTTTGGCTCCCTCAATCTCTCTCTCTCTCTACCTCTTTACTATATTCCAACTCCATTCTTATTTTAAACATACCCGTCGACCTAAATATTCCCCGAGATGCGTAAAAAACTGTACGTATGCATACATGGAAAAAGATAATTAATAAAAATTAAACTAACTACATTCACTCCTAATTCCATTGACAGATTAGTGCCTTTTAAACGAATGTCAAAGGGAATTTTTCACTAATTTAAAAATTAAACGTAAAATAAGATTAAGACCTATCCAATATCAGAAGTTGCCTTAATTCAGCTAAATAAATTCAGAAGCTAATATCATATCTTGAAATAAATTTTGTCCACCCACTAATGCGTGTTCAAATCAAAAGCCATTATCTGCACTTATAACCAAACCAATGCATAAACAAACCAGTTAAGCACGAAAAATATGTAAATTAGTTGGAACCAGATATATATTATTTCCTTTAATAGCCATTTGATTTGACGTGAAATAGACCAATAAAAAACAACTAAAAAACAGCAATAAAATTCCAAAACATTTGTTCCTATTTATACAAAATACAAGAGGCAATTTCATATTTTTTAAACGAAAAACTTGTTCCTATACATATGTACATATATACAAGCAGCAAAAAATATCCTTAAGCCCCTTTTTCGTATTGTCAACATTTAAAGCCAACTTCACAAGCAATTCAAGTTTAGGATTTATTTCCACATTTCTTTTGAATCATAAAAATACAATTTGGGTCCCGACTAGACATCAGGATGGTATGTACATAGTTGGCCAAAAATTCTCTTGAAAAAAGGACATTTGAACATGAAGATTGAACAATTTTTTGTGAATTATTATTTTTCCACAAACAGTAGCGATTCCTAGCTGTATTTCCTCTATACGGTGGAGTCTCTTTATAACAACATTTCTATATAACAACATTTCCCGGTAGAACATTTTTCCCTCTTCCCTTCGGTGTTGTTAGAAGAGAGACTCCACTGTATTGGCTTCCTTGCAGTAAAATACGTTTTTAGCTTTTTTTGGTGCAGTATTATGGGTGGGCGCAGGGAGTATGAGCAGAAGAGGACTAAAATGAGAGAGAGAGAGAGAGAGAGACTACGCAAGGAAGATTCTGGGTGGGAGATTCACACAGAGGAAAACTGGGAACATTTGTCAGAGAAAAAATAGAGCCAAAAAGTAGGGCTGGAGAGAGAATTAGAGAGAGACTGAGAGAGAGACAGAGAGAGAGACAGAGAGAGACAGAGAGAGAGATAGAGAGAGAGAGAAGGCCTACTGGAAAGCCACTTCCTCTTTTGGGGTCGGATTTTTCCCCGAAATAGATCGCGTGGGCACCCATACATACTTAAAGGTTGCGGTTGCGCCCAAAAAAAAATTTACCCTCCCACTTTTTCCTGGTGCTCCTTTTTCTGCTTCTTCTCCATATAATATCACATTCCCATTTGAAAGCCTATTTTCTCTCTTCCTTACTCACCATCCCTGATATTTTCCTCTGTACACTTTTCCAGGGAACATATCACTTCCTTCTGCTATTATTAAAATAATGATATATGTGATATGTTATTGAGTGGAACTGCCCGATAATGATTACAAGGTCCCTTTTTTTTACATAATTTCCTCTCACTTTTCCCTTTTTTCCTGGTCATTTCCTTCCCAATATTCCTTTTTTATTCAGCGAGTGACGAACGATTGTATTTTTTTTTTTAGTATACAGACGTATACGTATTTATTATACATATTCATATTTATGTGTGTATACATACATTATCTACACTGTGGAAAGACATAGTCCTCTCATGACTGTGTGATTATCTGTTTTTGTCATTGGGAGTTTCATGGTTCTAGCAAGTTTGTTTTAGACCAAATAATATTTCGTCCTAATTCCAGAGTTTGAAAGACTTAAAATAGGTCGTATCGGGAGATGTTCATCTTTTTGCATGTTTTTGTAATATTTTTTATTCTATTTTATTCCGCATGTGTTGAGGAGGTTATAGAAAATTGTTATGAATCATTTAGAGAGAATTGTATCCAGCGAACGTAATATATCATTAATTATTACCATTAAACTCTGTGACTAAGAGATTGATTGGGGAAATTAATAAAAAATTATGATTAATTATTAATATTAATTATTAATTATTACCATCGGCACCTGTGAGTAATTGACTTTCTCTATAATATCACTCTATCTGTGCTGGACTACAATGGAGTCTCTATACAACAACTCTGAAGGGAAGGGCGAAAAATATTGTTACAGAGAAAAGTTGCTATATAGAACATTAAATATCTACCTTACATGTACGGGAGTCTGGAAAAATAATGTTGCTGCGGAGAAATGCTGTTATAAAGAGACTTGTTATGGAGAGACTCCACTGTGTCGCTATATTCGCCCATAGAATTATGCTGATATAGCGAGATCCCTGTTGTAGACAGCTGGGTAAAAAAATATGAATTAATCATTACATTAAATTAGTTAAATTCCGGGTACAATTCGGATAATTCCCCGGATTATATCAATATTTACTTAATTTTTGCTGGAATGTTGAAGTTGATCTGAAAAAGGAATAAAAGCTGGCTATTTATATAGTTCAAAGGCTGTTATAGATAAAAATGTGATGTGGATGGGCTATTTGATTTTGGCTTGAATGCTGTCATAGAAAGAACATGCTGTTATAGTGAGAGAAATGTTGCCGAGGGAAGGAAAAAGCCTGGTGTTACGGGGAAATTCCTGTTATAGCTCTGGCTGTTATAGAGGGAGTCCTTTAGGTGATAAAGCTCTCAGGGGAAGCCCAGGATGCTGTTATAGGGAGAGTGCCTTTGTATAGAGAGAGCTGTTATAGTTATAGTGAGTCGGATAAGAAGTATGCGTTGTTTTTTTATGGTGAAAATTGTCTAAAATGTTTTTGTTTTGTTATTTTCTGTCTCCGATTCCTCCTTGGTTGTTCTGGGGGACTAAATTGTTACAACTGCCAGCAGATATGCCAAACTCGAACTTATTTGGCCACGACACTTCCAATTGGACCCCCTCCCCGGGCACCGGTGGCTTTTCAACATTCTCTCCCGCCGCATACTCTGACATCAACGCGGGTTCGGATTCCGCCACAACTGCCTTTTACTCGGGTGAGTCTCCTATGACATGTTTTTAGGTGCTCATTTCCCTCCCAAAAAACTCCTTTTACTCCGCATTTCCCCTCTTTCCGTAGTTTTCTTCGTTAGTCTTCACGCTATTTAATTTTCCCTTTCCCCTTCCTTTGCATGTACTCTCCCTTTTTTGGTCGACTTCTCCTCTTCTCATTTTTGGGGGGTGTTTACATTTTCTCCTTCTTCTCCCTTTCTTCTCCGTCTCTTTCTTCCTCTGCGGCTACTATGTATTTTTCTTTGTCTCTCTTTTAGTATGTCTCCTCTCTCGCTCCTTCTTTCTTTGGCGTTCTCTCGTTCTCTAATTTTTTTTGTAGCTTTCCTTGTCTTATGTTTCTCCTTTATGTATTATTCTTCCGTCTCTTGCTTGTCCTTCTTATTTCTTATCTCTGTATCATCTCCTTCCTGTCATCTTTCTTCGGTCTTCCTTACATTGGGATTTCCTACTCTCCTACTGTATTCCTTCTACTTCAATCATTTTCTCTTTCTTCTGTCTTTCATTTATTTTGTCGTGTCTTTCACTCCTTTTTCCTTTCTTCTGTTTTTAATTTATATTTTCTCTTGTCCTTCTCTCCTTTCCCCTGTCTTTCTGTTTTTAATTTATATTTTGCCTTGTTTTTCTCTTTTCTTTTCTCTGGTTTTCATTTTCATTTTCTATTGTATTTTCTCCTGGTATCTTTCTTCTATCTTCTGCGACTTTCCGTTGAATTTGTCCTTGTCTGTCTCTCCTTTTCTCTTTCTTCTGTGGTTTGATTTGTCTCGTCCTTCTCCTTTGGTCTTTCTTCTGTGTTTTTATTATTATTTGTCTTCTTTCTCTGCTTTTCTCTCTCTTCTGTGTTTGTAATGTTCTTCTCATCGTTCTCTCCTTTTCTTTTATATTTTTTCTCGTCTTTTTCTCCTTTTCTTTTATATTTTTTCTCGTCTTTTTCTCCTTTTCTTATATATTTTTGCTCGCCTTTGTCTCCCCTTATATAATTTGCCCTTTTCTCTCCTTTTCTTATACGTTTTTCCTCTGGCTCTCCTTGTCTTATGTATATTCTTCTATTACTCCCTTTTTCTTCTCTGCCTCGTTATTTGCTTTTCGATTTTCTGCTCTTTCCTGCTGTTTTCTCCTCCACTTTTACGTTTGCTCGATATCCTTCTTCATTTGTCTATTGTTCCCTTTCTTACTAGGTCGGGCGCCTTCTTTTGAAATTGTCTCTTTCTTTCTCTCCGTTGTCCAGATTTTTCTCTATTTTTCACGTCCTCAGTTTTTCTTCTTTATTTCTCTTTCTCTCTCTCTCTCTCTCTCTCTCTCTCTCTATTCCCTCTCCGGTGTCGTTTTTCTTGTATTGCCACTTCTCCCTCACCTCTATCCTCCGATTTTTTCACGTCTCTCTCTCTCTCTCGCTCTCTCTCTTTCGTTTCTCTTCCCTCTGCCTCTACCTTTACCCCGTTTGCACCCGCATCTCTTTCAGATCTCCCTCTTTTGTTTTTCCTTCCATCCCATATAATATTCCTCTCCGTCCCTTCACACCTCCTCATTGGGATCTGCCTTTCTGTTCTGAGACTCTTGCAACTATCCTCAATTTCCTATCGTGTCTACTCTTGCGGAACTTTCTCATTGTCTCAAACATGATCCGGTGTGAACAGGCCTTTCCTTTATACTCACTGATTATTATCATTATAAACCCCCCGTATCCCTTCGTATATTGATCTCATCAACTTTTCCACCTTATAATTTAACCCGTACTTCTACCTTCTTACACAAGTAGTGCGTGTCTCCTCCGGTTCGGTCCCTTTTATACATATAAATATGTATATACTATGTCTACACATGTGTATACATACGTATACCCATATATTTTTGGAATATACACACGCATAGCAATACACATAAGAGAAAAGTCTGACACGGTTTAGGATTTCTGGGGATGAAAAGGTGACAGTTTTGACATTGTTGGACGTACACATTCTGGTATAGCCTTTGATTCCGTTGAATTGAGCAGGATATATGATGTATAGGATGTTTGTGTGGAAACTGACGTACATTATATAACACTCACATGTGCCTGCACACATTGTTCAGGGATTTCAAGGAGGAATCAAAAGGTTTCAGTTCCAATCACAAGCTTGACTGGTTTACTTCGGATGGACCACCCAATGAGAAAATGCAATCTACTGTGCTCCACACAGTCTTTTTTGGGTGTCATTTTCAATTATCATGACTCACTCTAAAATCGCCGTCTGTGTAAACTAGGATTTATAAAGTCGACACTCTCCTCTGAGCTTGAACCATAACCTTTGCGTGAATTTCCGTCTAGAATAGCTCTATAATTATAAAGTATAATTCAAAAACGGTACAATTTCGGGAGGAAATCGGGAGATCTGGACAAAACTTTCTCCATGATATTTACACTCGTCTGTCCTAATTTTGTCTTTGATATACCGTTGACATTATTTATTTAGATCCTGCTTTTTCGTAGCATATTTAGCATAATTGGTATACTTTATAGCACCAGAATCGTCCTTGACTTCAATCAAATAAATGTTTCTGTATTTACTACATATGTGCATACACATGTGCGCATTATAATAGCTGTATACTATACCTAATTCTCGGTCACGAAAGCTCTTTTAGTGACGAAATACATGGTCAAGGTCGTCGTGTTTTTAGGCAAAGCCTGCATAGTTCTTAACATTAAGCACAAAGAGAGGGGAAGAGATGACAAATGAAGAGATAAGGTGAAGGGAGAGAAAGTGAGAATAATTAATAGAGAAAAAAATACTGCCAGAAAGAGGAAGTGAGAGAAAAATAAACGACAATGAAGAAGTTGCAGAGAGATAAAATGAAAAAAAAATACTACAATACTCCCAGAAAGAAAACGAAGAAAACAATTATAGAGAGAGCGAGTGAAAGAGAAGGGAGAGAGGGAGAAAATAGGGAGACAGAGATTTACAAATAGAAAAACAGAGAGAGTGAAAGAGAAGAGAGAGGAAATAACGGAGAGAGAAGAGAGAAAATGACGGACAAAGAGAAACGGCAAGACAATTACAGAAAGAAAGAGAGAGAAAGTGATTGAGAAGCCGAGAGAGAGAAAAAATAACAGAGAAACAAAGAAAGCAAGTGACTGAAAATGATACAGTCGACTCTCACTATAACAGTCCTCTCTATAAAAGCACTCTCACTATAACAGCAGTCTGGGATACCCCCGAGAGCTTTATCCAGTAAACGGCTCCTTCTATAAAAGCACTTGCTAAAACGGCACTTTGCCTATAACACCAGGGTTTTCCCTTCCCTAGACCACATTTCTCTCACTATAACAGCATTTTCTTTCTATAACAGCATTCAGATAAGATCAAATACCCCTTTAAAATTAACTTTTTCTCTATAACAGCACTTCAACTATAAAATATCGCTGTTTTCTTCTTTTTTCAACACAAATTCTTCATTTTGGGAAAATTGCGTAAATATTGAAATCATCTATTAAATTATCAGTACTATATCTGAAATTGCTGTTAGTTAATCAATGTTATTATTTTTTTGCTAAGTTTTCTATAACAGCATCTCACTATAACAGCACAATTTCATGCTCAGATAGGGTGCTGTTATAGTGAGAGTCCACTGTAAAACAGAGAGGGGTAAAACAACAGAGACAGAGAGGAAAGTGAATCCTATATGCAAGAGGCCGTAAACTGATCATATTTCATCCAGCCAAATAAGTGTATTTGGACAGGTTTCTCATGTTCATTATTTTTTTCTTTCCATCAAAATTATACCCCATATTAAAGGGTAAAGCGTGTATTGACATGGGTGGGCAAAGGACACTCACGACAATGATGCCCTCATACCTTCAAAACAGACGCAAAGATTTCTCGATTTCCCTCCAAATTAATCGTAGGAGGTCAATTCCGAAGCTTCTTCAAATATTCATGAGGAATGAAGGACTTAAATTTTAAGGATCGTATACATATGGACAGGAATTTTCTGGAGATCCATTTCTACCCCCCCCCCCGGAGAATGTCTCCGAGAGGTTCATTACATGTGATAATGTTACAAATATGACTTTTCTCCGTCATAAGACGTTGGAAAGGCGCCTGATATTAATTTCCGATCCACTGAATGTATTAGGAAAAAGCAAATAAAAGTGTAAAAGCACCTTCGGAAAAATATTTGGTGCATGAAATTGTAAGCGTAATTTTATCCAAAAAGAAGGACATTTTTTTGGGACATTTTATAATGTGGTACATATGTATATACTTTATAATGGGGTGTATATTTTATATGCATTAGGACTACTGCCCACGAGTGACCCAATGACGCCGGACTACTTCGGGACTCACCAGGCGAGTTATCATCACATGACACCGGCGAGTCCTTCATCTCATCACATTCATCATGCGGCGGCGGCCCATCATCAGCATTCGGCGGCGGCTCAATTCTATCATTCTTCCTACTACAATAATACGGCGTCATCCTACTCCACCCCCGCCCTGATGTCCTCCCATTATGGGGTGTCCACCACGAATAATCACCAGGTTGGAGGGGGAAGCACGGGGACTTCCAATGGGAGTCATTCCTCCTCATCCACCCTGTATGCAAGTCAATTGAGCACGGCCACCACCTCGGCCTCCACCATCCCCATCGTGGACAAGTCCGACCTCACCATCACCATGTACACCCCAAATGTCACTACCTCCAACAATGGCAATGGTAAGGACCACAGTCCTGATTATACTTTCTCTTTCCCTGTATAATGGTCATTTAGGGATATAGCAATGAGATTGGATTTGTTGGAAACATTTTGGTTCGATTTGGTTCAATAATTTTGGTTTGATTTGTTTCAAGAATTTTGGTTTGATTTGTTTCAAGAATTTTGGTTTGATTTGTTTCAAGAATTTTGGTTTGATTTGTTTCGAGAATTTTGGTTTGATTTGTTTCAAGAATTTTGGTTTGATTTGTTTCAAGAATTTTGGTTTGAGTTATTTCAAACATAAAGGAGTTAGCAAGGTATGGTATTCGAATCGGTATTCGAAATCAAATCAAAATTACATGTAGATTTGTATTAATATTTTTCCGTATTTTAATCGGAATTAGTATCCATATTTTTGTCAGAAAAGTATTTTAATCGGAATTTATAATGACAAATACATTTTATATTCATATTTGTATTCACAATTTGAATTTTGAATTCCTATTGCTATTTGAAAATTCCATCATTACTAAACTGCATTAATTTTTTTTTTTTTTTGCAAAATCAAGATATTGTAACGCTGATTTTTCAAATTGGCAGTAAGAAAACTATTTCGCCCGCAAAAGCATTGATGGTTGCAAGGTCAGAGTTGTGGAGCCAATTTATAATTTTGTGTCTAGATTTTGCGTTTGTATTAAGCTACAATTTATGAATTTATCCCAGATTGGATTACTAATAAATTTTTAAAAGTATTCGAAAGTAGAAAAGT
>JAQGBT010005439.1:0-14327 GCA_034698585.1 Disparrhopalites patrizii
GTTGTTTTTAAGGGCAGAAATTTCATTTTCTGGATCCACTTTTCTTTGTTTTTATGGCACAAGCATAGTTTTTAAAAGGCCAATTTGTTTAGGACATAAATTTGTCAGTTTTTAAAGAAATTTGATTGATTATTTTAGGACATAAATTTTTCAGTTTTTTAAGAGATTTTGTTTATTGTTTTAGGCAAATTTGTAAATTTTTATGGGATTTTGTTTTGTATTTTAGAAACTAAATTTGTCAGTTTTTTAGGTATTTTTTAATTTGTATAGCAAAGAAATTTGTCAATTGTTTAGGGAATTTTGTCAATTTTTTAGGAAGTAAATTTATCGATTTTTAGGAAGTAAATGTATTAGTTTTTTTAGATATTTTTTCAGTTATTTAGGGAAATTTTTTTTTAGAATTCAATTCCTCGGTTTTTTAGGCAATTTTGTTAAATTTTGTCAAATTATTAGGAAATTTTGCCAATTTTTAGGATATTTTCAGTATTATTGTAGAAACTAAATTTGTATTTTATTTTAGGGCACAATTTGGTTCATTTGAAAAATATTTTGTACATATTTAATGACACGTTTAAATTTGACAACACAAATTTGTTATATTTGAGTGTTCAAATTTCGTATAAGTAGATAAATATCAATAATGTTTTTGGACACATCCAATATTTAGTATTTTTTTAAACCCTTTGTTTATTTTGTAAGATTCTATTAAAACAATCTTTTTGAGAACAAACTTATATAAGCGTGAAGACAAAAAACTTTTATAGGATAGCTATACATGTATAAATATATTTTTTTCAGAGAAAATGTCTTTAGGGAGCAAGTTATATTATTATTTGCGAAAAGTATAGTTTCCATAATTGTGCTTTGCCTATCTGTAAGAAAAAATGATCAACATTTAAAAAATAAAAATTTCTAACTTACAGGGTGACAGTGGTGGTGCCTTGATATGCCAAGACTCCCGTGGGCTCTACCAAGCCGGGATTATATCCTGGGGAATTGTTCCCTGTGGCGAACGCCAATTCCCCAGCGTTTTCACGAATGTCGCCCGATTCACTGACTTCATTCAAGAGAATCAAGAGAATAATTAAAATATAATAAAGATTTGAAGAGGAATTTCTACCATTTCTGTGCCATATTTTGTGAAACTGATTTTCTGTGATCCAAAAGCGTGCTAGTAGAGACTGAACATTTCTCAATTGTTTAATTTTTGTACCTAAGATATGTAAATACCTGTATATAGTATTAAGATGTAAGACCAAAAATAAGTGTATGTACATATTCTCACGTGAAATGTGCACCCCCAAAAAATTTACCCAGGAAAGGGGAAGAAACTCAAGGAGAAAAGTACAAAAATGTTTGTGGAGAGAAAACTGCATGGTGCTGTATTTTATGATTTCTTATAAATATTTTGCTGGCAAAATTTCTCTGTTTTACATTTTGTTGACGAACAATAAGGGAATGAATCTTAGCTAAATATATATATTTTAATTTATTGCTGTAAATAATGTATGTATACATTATTACTTTATTTTATTTAAGAAAAATAACCATTTGTGTCTTGGACGTTTGTACGTATACAAAGTTGTCGGACATTTTTCACTGGATGGATACCTTGTTTTGGTTAATTATTGATGTTGTAAAAATGCAGGAAATAAAAGCTGAAATACTGGAATAATAAAAAAGCAAATTCAACGCAATCAATTTGCATGCATACATAATATGTATGTATATCGTATATATGTATATGTGCATACTGCGTGCATGAGTCATTTTTAGCTCTTGAACTCTTTACCCACTTTCCCCTCGAACTTTTGAATTAATCAGCACAGTTTATTAAATTGATAGGTAAATATTTTTTTCCCGTATTCCGTATTTTTGTAACTTCGAAAGCAGTCATTTAAACTGGGAAATTGAACAAGTGCATATACTTATCATCAGCGATGTGTTAATTACTTGCTTCTCCAGTAATTACTAAATTTTCTAATTACTTTCAAATCTGTCGTAGTCGTAAATAATAATTCCTTCGGTTAACTAGCGTAATTTTATTTTTGAAATTATGATTAAAACTATTAAGTACTTTCCTGTTTTTTTTTGAATTAATAAGCACTTTGTTTTAATTAATGTTAATATTGTACGAGTACCAATTATAATTATTAATCATTTCTGCTATTGTACAAATACTAATTACAATTTATTTGAATTTCCCAGCAAAAATAATACCCCAAAAAATTATAACTAACAACCAATTATTTGTAGTAACAAACGTAAGTTAATACTACAATTCTACAATATTTCTCCTAGCAATTAGATAGGAATAACACGAAACACGAGTCATAATAGCCGTTCTTCTAAGAGGTAAGAGCAAACGCTTTTAGAAGCCATATAGAACGCACTTATAAGAGCAAAAGTATATATATATGTATACATTCGTATGTCCAACTGCAAGTCTGTATGAACAAAGAATAAATCACCTCAGCGCTCTTTAATATTGAAACACAGCTAGATGGCGAATATATTCAGTTCCAAGGCTTCCAAGGAAATAATCTCATTTTTTTTAATAAAAAAAATAGTAATTACTTTTTTCCTTCCTTTCTTTAAATGAAATTACTTAACTTGAAATGCTGGCAGATGCAAGTAATAATTATAAAGACTAATTACTTTATTAAAATTAAGCTTTAATAATTACAAGTATTTAACTATATAGTAATTGTATTTAAAATTGTAATTATTGCCTAAGCTATTAATTACAGCATATCCCTGAACTACTGAATAACTAGAATCCGGCACATAGATAAGAATTGCCTCAAAAATTCTGACAAAAATGAAATCTCAAACATAACTGTTTTGTGGGTAGTTTCATGCAGTCTAGCCTATTATGGAAAGGCCTGGCCTAAAACCGTTACAGGGAGAGTTAAAAACCGTTGTAGGAATTCTTCATTAAAATTAACAATATAAAACTAGGATTGCGGGAAATAATCACCCGGGTTTTACCCGGAAAAAGAGAGAAGAAATAAGAAATCTTCCTGCTAGATGGCGCTTACCCCGCCGCTAATTTTGCCTCTCATGAAATAGGTAAATAAGAAAACCTCTGAAATGATACATGTAAATATACATGTTGGTATGTACATTTACACGATTCACGTACAGAATAGCACTTAAAAAAACTGAAGTCGCTAAGTCCTGATAATGACACGAGCCTTGATAATAAACAAGTCTGGAAACGATCTAAATAATTAAACAGATGCCACAACACCTCCAAATCAAAGCTGTAAACAAATGTCAACGTTTTGACAAACGATCCATTCTGAAAATTCTTTAACCATATTTAATCCTGAATTTAATCTCGTTGAATTTTAATGTTGATTAAACCAGCACTTTTACCTAATTTTTGGTATGGACATACATAATAATTATCAACGTGTCCGAGCTTGATAAAACCCTCCAAGACCTGCTGCCAAGGTGCATCGGTTTCACCTTTGCTGGTGAAAACTGATATCATTATGACAGCTGACGTAATTTATGAGGACTTGAAAAACTTGAAATTGGGCTTTATCACTCAGAAATTACACTTGAGCATGTGCCACATCCTATTAGCTTTCCATTAAAAGGACATATTCCGACTTTTTGTACAACCAGGCACACACAAGATTTTGCTCCAATTTCGATTCCAGAAAATCCCTATTTTAGCAACAATGGAAGGAAATTTCAAGGCGGTAGTAGTTTGTGTGCTTTTTGCCGTCTCATTAGCTGGCGCCGGACCTTTGGCTGGGAAAAATGGTAATTTTTGTTGACCATCTAAAAAGCTATAATAATAATATGCTGAAACGTAAATAATAATAATAGGACGAAAAATAAATAATAATAATAATACTCTGAAAAATAAATAATAATAATAAGACGAAAAATAAATAATAACAATAATAGGTTGAAATATAAATAATAATAATAATAATAGGTTGAAAAATGAATAATAATAATAGGCTAAAAATAAATAATAATAATAATACGCTGAAAAATAAATAATAATAATAGGACGAAAATTAAATAATAACAATAATAGGTTGAAATATAAATAATAATAATAATAATAATAATAGGTTGAAAAATGAATAATAATAATATGCTAAAAAATAAATAATAATAATAGGACGAAAAATAAATAATAATAATAGGACGAAAAATAAATAATAATAATAGGACGAAAAATAAATAATAATAATAGGCTGAAAAATAAATATTAATAGTAGGCTGAAAAAGAAATAATAATAATAGGCTGAAAAAGAAATAATAATCATACGCTGCAAAAATAATTTAATAATAAACTAAAAAAGAAATAATAATAGCAGGCAGAAATAAATAATTTAATAATAGGCTGGAAAACACTAATAATAATGTAAAATTTTAATTTAAAAAATGTGTTAAATATCAATTCAGTTTCTCCAAGAGCATCCCTGGAAGAGATCCTGGAGCAATTCCAGAAGACGTGGGACGGAGTGGATGCGGCCGTGAAGGTGGCGGATGCGGAATTACAAGTGATTTTAGCGGGGAAGGACGTCCTCCCACCCGTCCAGGCATTGTTGCTTAACGGGGAGGAGACGATCGGGACCTTTGCCCTCGGGGCCTTAGACGAACTCCTAGTAAATCCCCGGGCGGATCCATCCCAGTTGGTCAATGTGACGCTAGGGGCCGTTGGGCTCATCATCGTCCATACGATGTATGATATCGAGCAAGTTCTCTGGGAGGAGCCCAGTGACATCATGGACCAAGTGGGCGGTGCTTTTCTCACCATGCTATTGGAGTGCGAGGCTCAGGTCGCACCGCTCATTGAGCTGGTTAATAGTTAATTTTGATGGAGATTCTACACTGTTTTCTATACTCACGTAGATTATGGTGGGGAATGTCATATAAAATGAAATGTTATAAAATGAGGAACTTTATTAAAATCAATAAGATATAAAAAATTTCTTCGTTTAGTAAGTATGATTTTTAAGCCAGTCATTCATTTCGTGGTAGAAGGTCCGCATCCAAACAATGTTTTCATCAATCTTCTTCAGAGATTTGGAGAAGGATTTTAGGACATTTTGGTCGGGGACATCACCAAGCTTCTTCTGGATGAATTCTTCCAGCTATACAATATTAGCATTGCAAATTAGGGACGGACAGCATTTTTTCTTAAATCTCTAAAAAGTCTTTAGCCTTTCTATTAAATTCTTCAATCATTTTCTTAAAATTCTTTAGTTTTTCTATTTAATTTCTACAATCATTTTCTTAAAATTCTTTAGTTTTTCTATTTAATTTCTTCAATCATTTTCTTAAAATTCTTTAGCTTTTCTATTTAATTTCTTCAATCTTTTTTTTTTTAATTCGTTAATCTTTCTATTAAATTCTTCAATCGTGTTTGTTAAATTCTTCAGTCTTTTAATTCAATTTTTCAATCATTTTTTTTTAAATTCCTTAGTGTTTCTATTAAATTTTTCAATTATTTTTTTAATGCTTTAGTCTTTCTATTAAATTCTTCAATCATTTTTTTTAATTCTTTAATTTTTCTATTTAATTCTTCAATCATTTTTTTTAAATTCTTTAATTTTTCTATTAAATTCTTTAGTCTTTCTTTTAAATTCTTCAATCTTTTCTAAATTCTCAATTTTTGCTGTAAAATCTTCATCTTTTTTTAAAATTCTTTATTCTTCTTTAGATTCGTTCTCCTTTTTTAAATTTGTTAGTGTATATTAATTATTTATTCTTTTTTAAATTTGTTAGTGTATATTAATTATTTATTCTTTTTAAAATTTGTTAGTGTATATTAATTATTTATTCTTTTTTAAAATCCGTAATTCTTTCATTTAAATTTATGCTTAATGGCTGAAAAGATAATTTGTGTGGCCTGATTTAAAAAAAAACGTTAAATATGGACAAATGTAAATTTGAAAAACAAATAAGCACGGTTTTTGGAAAAGGAATTGGCTTTTGGAATTTTTGAGATAATAAACATCTTTTGATTTTGTTAATTCCAGGATCCATGAGATAAACAAATTACGTTTTCTGCCTAAAAAATGTGCTTTTCCATAAGCGTTTGCAATTTTCTTCAAATTTGCTATTTTCCATTTCAAATTTGTAGCCTTCCATGTCCAGAATATTTTTCAAACAAATGCAAAACCAATTTTGCTTAGCCATTAAACATACCTTTTTGGACAGCAATAACGCATTTCGCTGCTCTTAATTATTAGATATTAGATACAACCTCAATAATTAGAGAAAAACAATAGCGTATCTACATGTAATTTCAGGACGACGCTAGATTTGAATGAACTATAAGAAAAATTCCAGATGAAAAGATACCTCAAATTTATCCGTGCCCGTGGCTAAAAAAGGACTGAGGAGGGCCACGACCTCCGCAAAACCCACCACGCCCCCGGCATGAGCATTTAATTGGTCGAATTTGGCCTGGATAAACCGGAATAAATGAGGACGCCCAACCGGATTCGCGGCGACTTGCTCCATAATTGCTCCTGTATAAGCACTTAACTCAGATTTGGGATTCACGGAATTCTCCAGGAGCCTATATTTATGAAGCATTTCAGAAAAGGAAATTCATTTTTAAGAAATCATCACTTTTTGCAAAGTTCCCTAGGGCATTTACAGTATAGACGTCAATATCATATATCAGTAGTATGTTTTACGCCTTTTTTTTGGAATAAATTATAATTAGTAATCTTACAACCAGGATTGTTTTTACTTGTTTAAAGTCGCGACAGATTTGGAGCAAGCCAGAGCAGAGACGATTATTGCTTTGTGAGAGGAAGTTGTCTTAGAATTACGAAATTGTCCCCACATGAAATCATATGCAGCTTCCCCTCCATGGGCAACCATGGGACAATACATGGTGGAACGGAGTTCTTGAGAAATGCTGGTGAAAATTCATGGGAACATTTTATCCAAGAACGTTTCCATGAAGTAAATAGAGGACATTTAAAACAAAAAGGAAAGAAAGTTATTAAAATCATTTGAATTTTAGAAAAAAAATTAATGTGTCTCTCACGGATTCCGACGAGGATTTCCCTTCCAGCGGACAAGAAGCTCCCGGGCCTTATTAATGCATTCAAAGCTCTCCAGGGCGCAGGCCCAATCAATTAACTTCGCCCTAAAAATGACTCTCGTTCCGTTTTCTAGTTTGGGTTGTTCCCAAGAAATTATGTCCAGCGCCGACTCGATCAAAGGGGCTAGATACGCCTGAAAAAATGTTGGAGGTTACACTTCTGGAATTCAATGGAAAAATCAAGAACTACGCGTAATGATAAAAATGGATGTAAAATTAAGAAGACTAGCGCCTGCCTATATTATTCATTAATATTAATTATGGTCAGAAAATTAATTAAATTGTAAAATCAAAACATTTTCAAAGTTTTCAGGGGCCATTCAAGCATTAACGTAACCTCCTTCATTTTTTTTCTCAGTTTTGCAGAATTATTCAACCAGACTTGCAGGATAACCCTATGCATGTATTAAATCTGTAGTTACATACAGTAATATTTTCTTCATAATTATAAATGTTTACCACAATTGCAGATGGAGTGGTCACAATTACCTGCAAATTGCCACATTTGTGAACTGTAGTATGTTTACAAAAATCATAATATGAAATCGGTGAGGAGAAATTTAATAAATATTTTTGTGGTTATAGCTTAGAATGTGACATATAAGAATTCCGTCTTCAAAATCCCTTACTTAAACCACAGCGGAAGGAAAAAATTGAAAAAAAAACGTTGCAAAAAGTAGCCACAATATTAAGCGTTTGTACCCTGTTGTTATATAATTTGGACATACCCGCAGTGTACAAATATTTTCGTTGCTGAAGAGGAAGAGAGCCTTCTGGAACCAAGTGAAGACGGTGTACCAGACGACAAAGTCCTCCTCACCCTTCAGGAAGGTGGTCATGTCCAAGGCTTTAGAAATGGAAATTTGACCTGTGCAAATACATATGTGTTTATACACAAAAATGACTAATTTTTATCTTAATTAATAATTATTATTTGAATTTATTATCTTAATGAATAATTATTATTTGAATTTATTATCTTAATGAATAATTATTATTTGAATTTATTATCTTAATGAATAATTATTATTTCAATTTATTATCTTAATGAGTAATTATTATTTTAATTTATTATCTTAATTAATCATTATTATTCTTTCCCCGTAAATGTGCATTGTTTTTACCAAATAAATTCCATGTTAAATTTAAATCAATTCCCTTTTAAATAACAACAAAAAATGGCGGGAGTAGAACCTAGATAGGCGAGGTGGAAGTAGTCGTCAATGAGCTGACTCCGGGACAACCCGCTGATGACCTTCTTATTTGTTTTCAATTGGTTCCGGATGAGAAGCGTCAGCTCGTCGTCATACAGTACTCGGAAATAACCTAGAGAATTTTGAGAATTTTTCACACCCGCTTCATAATTTTTGAATTTTATTCATATATATATGTTTTGTATATATAGGTTTTTTCTTCCATTTTTGTAAGCACATTTTATAGTGGATGACTGATGGCCTATAAAAGCCTTTGGCATTAACCCACACATTTGCGTTGTAATTTAAATTTTGCAAATATTAGTCTACTTTTAATATAAAAAAATTTGTGGAAAAACCATTCTAGACGCCATATATAGAGATAGACCTTTTAAATACATACATCGTATTTTTTGTCGTTGTTGTATAAGAAAAGCTTTTATACCTGTTGCATCTGGATTAAGCAAAATCCAATGGCTCTTGGGCTCATACCGAATGATGAGGGTCATTTCTCGGGGAGTGAGCCAAAATTTGGGGGTATAATTCCAGAAATCGAGCTTGTCTGGACTGGCAATGGAGATGGGAACGACCCATTTCCCGAGGCGCTCCTTTTCCAGGTACTGAAGCAAAGGCTTTGGCGCCACAATCTTCTTCTTGCTCGTCTGAGGTGCTAATAATTCCTTGGAAAAGAAGTACATGCATCAACGCTCATAAAGATTGCTTTTAACTGAATTTGCGGACTCGTAATAACTGACAAAATCCTGGTAAGCGTTTCGCACGTATTGGTTACATGCAGGGTTGTTAAAGTGAGCAATGAAGTTTGTAAGATCACAAAAATTAAATTTCAATTCATTGATACAAAATTTAAATTGAAGGATAAAAAATTTAAATTAAAGGATACAAAATTTAAATTGAAGGATACAAAATTTAAATTGAAGGATAAAAAATATAAATTGAAGGATAAAAAATATAAATTGAAGGATAAAAAATATAAATTTAAGGATAAAAAATCTAAATTGAAGGATTTAAAATCTAAATTTAAGGATACAAAATTTAAATTGAAGGATACGAAATATACATTGAAGGACACAAAATTTAAATTAAAGAAAAAAAGTTTAAATTGAAGGACACAAAATTTAAATTAAAGAAAAAAAAGTTTAAATTGAAGGATCTAAATTTAAATTGAAGGATACAAAATTTAAATTGAAGGATCTAAATTTAAATTGATGGATACAAAATTTAAATTGAAGGATCTAAATTTAAATTGATGGATACAAAGTTTAAATTGAAGGATACAAAATTTAAATTGAAGGATACAAAATTTAAATTGAAGGATCTAAATTTAAATTGATGGATACAAAATTTAAATTGAAGGATCTAAATTTAAATTGATGGATACAAAATTTAAATTGAATGATCCAAATTTAAATTGAAGGATACAAAATTTAAATTGAATGATCCAAATTTAAATTGAAGGATATAAAATTTAAATTGAATGGTCCAAAATTTAAAACAAAATTTAATTTGAAGGACAAAAAATTTAAAACAAAATTTAAATTGAAGGATACAAGATTTCGGTGGAACTGTGAGACATTTTCAGAAATATTGTTTAAAACAAACAAAATCGGAGGGCTTGACGTTATTTTTGCTCCAAAATTTCTTCCACGCAAGTAATTTTGTAGGGGTTTCCTCCGAAAAATTAGGGAATTTATGTTAAAAAACATATTCTTTGGACTGCGGAAATTTTACAACTTTTGCTACAGTTTCTCTCTGCCGTGGCCGAGCCCAAAAATACATCGTAAAATTTAAAAACATTTGAAAAATACAATTTTTGTACAGAATCGTATTTCCATTCCAGTCATAGATATATCATTCAGATGCTACAAAAATTGTCCAAATAATGACAGTTTTTCTCTGCAAAAATTGTGAAAAAAATATATTCTATTCTGAACCTTGTGCAGAAGAATAACTATGTGTATAACGTAATCAATTATTTGTCCGATTTGGATTTTGGATTCAAAATACTTGACTGAAATGGCAATAAAATCTTGCATCAACCAGTCTCTTCGTCTCACTTTAATTATGTCATATATGTGTGTATATAGGCTAGACCGGAGCAAGGAGAAAATTTAGTCAATTTCTGTGAAAGCATTTTCAAGGATTTCTAGGGCGCATCTATAGTCAAAAACAATCCATATAAGCAATACGCATCGGTATACCACTATCATTATTCAATCTCAATTAGTTGGAAATTAATACCTTTACATATTAACCCATACACACGATTTCATGGTTATATGTATATTTGCGTTATACATATAACACGTTTGCTCTCTAGAAGGATTAATATCCGTTTCTCCGTTGGCCTCATTATATTCACACAATGAAGGAATGCAAGTAAGCTCTTTGGCATAGTTTCCAGGAAAGGAAATTATATATGACGCTGTGTTATGTACCAAAATAGTGGGGTTGGACCGCCCTAACGAGGCAAATGAGACCCTTTGGTTACCAATTAAACATGGCTAGACATAATAAACAATACCTGAGTGATGTTGAGGTGTGTATCCGAAACTCTGGAGACTCGAATGAGCGGATAACTTGGCTGGAACGTCCACGTGTCCATGATCTCTTTAATGGTCAAATTCGAACGGAGCTTCCCCTCCCTGAGACCTTGTAAAGTGAGAACTTCGAAGAGATCGTCTTGCACCACAGAAGAATAAGCACTAATGGCACAATATAAAAAAAAGATTATTTATACAAAAGATTTCCCATTTTGTACAAAAACCTTCAATAGCTGTTCGTATGTATAACAAGTTTAAAAATCTCTGATCTCTCTAAAAACTTAAAGTTTTAAACTTGTTTTTGAAAAAACCGCCATAACTTTCGTAATTTTATTCCGATCTGGATACACTTTATTTTTATAGATTCGAAATACAGTGGAGTCTCTAGATAACAACTCTGAAGGGAAGGGCAAAAAATATTGTTACAGGGAAAGGCTGTTATATAGAACAATAAATATAGATACACCTTACATGTACGAGTGGCTGGAAAAATAATGTTGTTAGACAGAATTGATGTTATAAAGAGACTTATTATATAGAAACTCCACGGTAAAATTTTGTATCAGAAACATGCATTTTAAAAAATAAAATAAAAAAACTAGATTTTTCGAAAATTTTAATTTTTTGAACTTAGTGCACGAAAATCGTCATAACTTAGTGATTTCTTGTTTGATTTAAACGTGGATTTTTTCCCAGATTCGCAATAAAATTCTACTCACGATTCACGCTTTTTCTCCTTTGTGTGAGCGGAGGAACAGAACATTTTTATTTTTGAAGGCGGAAACAAAAAGTCTAGCTGGCCAAAAATTGAATTTTTTAAACTTGTTTTTGAAAAACAGTCATAACTTTTGTAATTTTGGTCGGATTTCAAACAACAGTTTTTTCTGCATGCACAATAAAATTCTACATTATATTTCTCCTATTGCCATTTTGCAGCATTGCTAGATCATGGTGCTAGGGGGTATAATCGCTAGTTGGCACCCCGTACATTTCAAAGGAAAAAAGTGGCGAATTTGTATTGCAAAAAATTAAATTAAAATGTGAAATTGGGATAAAAATAAAATTAAAAAATGTGTATATATACAATTTCTTCAAATACGCCACCAATCCATTGAGGAGCGTCTGGCGTCCCAAAATCCCCTCGAGCATCCTCATAAGGGCGGCGCCCTTGTCGTAGACGATGGTATCTAAACTGGAATATTTATTTTCGGGGAAATCCTCCTGATTCACCACGGATTGATTCACTCCGACATCAAAGGATTTGGCTTTAGTCACGGTGCTCCAAAAAAATTCGTGGTCCTCCTGGAATTCGGGGAAGACGCTTTTCATGGCGTAGGCCGCCACGTACGTGGCTAGGCCCTCATTGAGCCACATGTATGGCCAGTATTTACAGGTCACTAAATTGCCGAACCTAAAGAAATAATATGGATGGCTATAAAATGGATGAACCCACACTTTTATTGTGGAAAGTCCATATAGCAGGTGGGAAATTTGAATTCACCAATTGTGAGCTAATTCATGGGCCAGGTAAGACACAATCCGTTGTTTCTCTTCTTCGGATGTTTCGCCCGGTTTTAGTAATAGCAATTCTTCGCTGTATTTGGAGTAATTTTAAGGCATATACATTTGTAAAAATGAACATTTTCAAACAAACTGTGAATATAATGAACTTTTGATTAAAAATATAAATAAATTGTGGTAAGAAATGAAGGACATTTCAAGTAAAAAGTGTGAATAGAATACCAAGTAAGAAATAAAATCTCAAGTTAAAACTGCGAATAGAATGCAAATTTGTAGGGAATGAGCGCCATTGAGAGTTAAAAATGTGAGTACATTGCAAACTTGCAAACAATAATCATAAATTCAAGTAAAAAATGCAAGCAGAATATAAATTTGTAAGAAATGGACACAATTTAAATTTCAAGTAAAAAATAAAAATAAAATGCAAATTTGCAAGAAATGAACACAATTTCAAGTAAAAAATAAAATGCAAATTCGTAAGGATTGAACACAATTCCAATTAAAAAATAAAAACAACATGGAAATTCGTAAGAACTGAATACAATTTCAATTTCAAATACAATGCAAATTTTGACGAAATGCACACAATTTCAAATAAAAAATTTAACACAAATTCGTACGAAATGAACACGATTCCAATTAAAAAATAAAATGGCAAATTGGTAAGAAATGAACACAAGTTAAAGTAAATAAAATGCAAAGTTGCAAGAAATGAACCCAAATTATTGGAAAAAAATGCAAAGTTGCAAGAAATGAACACAAATTAAAGTAAATAAAATGCAAATTTATAAAGTCCGAATTTTAAAAACACGAATAATGAATTAAATCCGAATTAATTTTGAAATAATTTATAATGACCTGTAGGTAACCAAACCCCAGTTTTCCATAGCCCCGTCAATGTAGCTCTTCGGGACGGCCAGGGAGTCGATTTTGGCCAAATCATAGGGAATGGCGAATTCCTTCTCATAGAACGCCATAAACTTCGCCGTGGCTTCCGCAGCGAACTCCAAGTACCGCTTTTTCACCAATTCGCCTGGAGCATAAATCTTATGGAGGGAAAATTTTGAATGATATTAAATTGATACTATCAATTGCAGAAACATTCTTGAGAGCAAATGTATATTATAGGAAAACGATTAAAAGACAGATAATTATAGTAACGTGCCATACCCGGACAGGTTTATTAAATAAATTAGGCGGGGCTTCCTGATAGGAAAAATCGGTGACGATCAAGGCGAGCAAATACGTGGGCATGGGCACCGTCTCCTTGTAATGGTCCCACACCCATCCCGGGGGCAACTCTGGACTAATGCGAGGGCCTTTTGTTTCAAACTTAATCGCAATACCATGTCAGAGTTTAATTTACAGACGTATACAGGGTGGTTCCACATAGAGTTTCACATGGGTTATTTTATTTTCATTTCGACCTTGCAATCGCGCTTGAAATTGCACTGTACATGTCGGTTAGGGATGGCAACGATCCGATTTGATACCAAATTTTTAGCTCGTTTCGTTTCAACGTCCAAATTAGAGCGAAATTCGAAATTCGACCCGATTCATGAAGCAAATTATTCCATGTGGTTCGATTCAAGCCATGGATTGAATGGAATCGTGATTCAAACAATCCAAAACATATTTTATTATCAGGCATCTTTTTCACGTTTTGCAAATTTTAAGCATAAAATCTAGTCCAATAATTTGCCACTTCAAATAAATGCAAGTAACCTTGATAGAATATTTACGGGCGATTTAAAATTGCGGAAATATTTTGATGGTTATTGCTCTGCTTTGGAAGAATACCCAAAAATTTTGTATTCAATTCACGGTTTCGAATCACATCAAAGTTTCAAGTATATTTGAATTGAATTGAATTGAATTGAATTGAATCGAATTGAATCGAATTGAATCGAATTGAATCGAATTGAATCGAATTGAATCGAATTGAATCGAATTGAA
>JAQGBT010005440.1:0-14324 GCA_034698585.1 Disparrhopalites patrizii
TAAGTGCAAATATACAATAAAACATCAAAATTAAAAAGCAAAAAACAATGAAAAAACGCCGAATAAACAGTAACAAGGGAACAAGCACAATACAACATCAAACAATCGGTAGCACAATAGAAAATCAAAGAATTGGGAGCACAATAAAAACGAAAAGGAAAAATACACAATCAAAATCGATTGGAAACAAAAACGAATGAAAATTGACAAAATCATTACAAACGAAAGAAAGCAAACAAATCACAAATGGTAAAGAGCAAAACAAATCAGAAACGAAAAAGAGCAAAAACTAAAATTCACAAACGAAAAGGTGCGCGCTAAATCCTAAAAGGCACAACAGCACAATATAGGAAAACGACGAAGAAAAAGCAAACAACACAGGTCAAGAGAAAGCAAGAAAAAGGACAGTAACAAAAATACAAAAAATTGAACAAATTCGGGGCAACCAATAAATCGAGGCTGGGACATGACAAGAGAAAAAGGAGAAACAGGAAATCGTATAAAAGAGAAGCAACGCGTTTTGAAGATTAAAGTTTGAATGAGAGGGAAAGGTTTGTGGCAGTGGCAAGGGAGAAGATGAAGAAGTTGATTATGACACAACAAAACTGCCCAATCGTCCGTCAATCTGAACATGGCCTTGTATTTACTCCCATATGATGTATGATGTGCGAGAGCTTCCCCAGTCGCCATGAACTCCTGTCATTGGGCAACAGGAAAAGCCACTCACCTTTCCAACCTTTATTATTTCTCCCTCTGTCTTTCTCTTTCTATCTCCTCTGCTTGCTCCATTTTATATTATTACACTCTATATACGAACACATCCTTTAATATCCCTCACTTGGGACTTTCACATGTATTCTTTGCCCTTCCAACTCGAGAACATTTACTTTTGTCTCCGTCCGTCCTTTTTTTTTGACTGGATGACATCTCCATCCATACTGTCTGTCAAATGTCCCATCTAATAATTTACTCCCACCTTTTCTCCTCCTTTTCCCGCCGCCTCCTAATCCGGCCCCTAAATCACCCACTCAAGGACCAACATATAAATGTATGTAGTCTCCACCTAGTTTATTTTTTAGTGGGACGAAATCATGTGGAATATATAAAAAAAGAACGTGAACTACCCTATGACCTTTGGAGAAAGGGAAAGAATCGCATACAAACATAAAATGAAAGATAAGAAATGAAACAAATACAACGCCTGAGAAGGCTTGGAAGAGCATGAAATCAGAAGAGGGAAAATCCGAGGAGAATTAAGGGAAGAATAAAACAAGAACATTTAAGAGAACATGCCAGAAACGAAGAAATATTCGAAAAGAGAAAATATTCTAAAAGAGAAATTACTTGGAGATTTAGGAGAAAAATGCCAGAAGAGAAAATATACAAAAAGAAAGTGTAAGATATTGTAAAGTGGCAATACAGAAAATAGAAAAAATCACAAAATACAAGAAGGAAAATGCCCAAAAAGAAAAAGTACTAGAAAATGCAGGCGCGAAAAATATCAACAAGAGAATCAACAAGAGAAAGCATCACAATATGCAGGAGAAAAAATATTGAAAAATAAAAAGTATCATTATAGCATAAAATGCAAGGGAGGAAATATCAAAAAGAGAAAGTATCAAAAATTTCAGGAGGACAAATATTGAAAAAGAGTATGTATTACAAAATTCAAGAGAACAAATACCGAAAAAGAGAAAGTTTTACAAAATACAATAGTAAAAATGCCGAAAAAGAGAAAGTACTAGCCAATGCAAGAAATAAAAACATCAAGAATTGAAAGTATCGCGAAATACAAGATAAAAAATATGGAAAAATATAAAGTATCATAAAATGCTAGGACGAAAATATCAAACAGAGAAAGTATCATAAAATAATGAGCCGAAAATATCAAACAGAGAAAGTATAATAAAATAATAAGACGAAAATATCAAAAAGAGATAGTTTCATAAAATAATAAGACGAAAATATCAAAAAGAGAAAGTCTCATAAAATAATAAGACGAAAATATCAAAAAGAGAAAGTCTCATAAAATAATAAGACGAAAACATCAAAAAGAGAAAGTATCAGAAAATTCAAGAGGACAAATAGTGAAACAGTGAAAGTATCAGAAAAACGAAGAAGGAAAATAGTGAAACAGTGAAAGTGTCAGAAAAACGAAGAAAGAAAATACCGGAAAAGAAAAAGTATCACAAAATGCAAAATAGGAAACGCCAGAAGAGGTCAAAGAGAAAATACGTACCAGAATTTGTACGGAAGAAGCTGCCAGAAAGGTGAAACTACCTGAAAACATAAAAGAATGTCAGAAGTGAGAAACTGCCTAAACATTTGCAAGATTAGTTACAATAGAAAAGAGGAAATACCAGAAACTGTAGGAGAGAAAATAAGAAAATGTAGAAGAGGAAATACCAGTAAAATAAAAGAGGTAAAGAAATTTGTTAACAGCAAGAGAAAGCATCAAATCGAATACATCTGCAGAAGAGAAATTCCAAAAGAAAAAAGAAAATTAATGGAAAATGAGAGCATTCGTAGGAGAAAATTTAGAAGACTACAGCCTTTCAGAGAGATCAAATAGTTAAAGTGCCTTTGGCATTGCACCATGTCATAATTTGCACCAGTTACCCCCGACCCAACCCATATCATCCCTTGCCTTCACGGCCAAATACTCGGAGAAAGTCATTTTTTATTTCCTTTTCAATTTTTTCTCCTTTCCCAGGAATTTTTTCTCTCCCAGTTTGGACGTTATCAGCCAGCCCCCGCTTATTTTATGAGCCCTCTTTCACCCAACTTGTAAGGCAGGCCATCCCCAGCAATTCCTGTACTTGGGGCAAGAAATTTATGGGAGAAAGTCCAGATCAGCCGGGGCGGGAATCCGTTGGCCCCGTCTATCTCTGACTACATTCAAGTGCATATATCCAAAGGCAGCCTTGAAAAGGCCCCAGAAATCGTTTGGAGATTGATTCAAATCCTCAATACGGGAAAAGCTTTTTCCAAACCTTTAGAGCCTAAATACAAACAAATGATCAATGATCGGATTTAGACAGATCAAATTCAGCTCTGCATATTTTCTCCAACCTCAAATTAAATCAAATGAAAAATACTCTGACAAAGTGACGGACCGAATTGGAAGGGAGAAGCGGAACAAATAAAATGAGGAAACAAATGGAGACTTAAACAGACAGAAAGAAAACATTACCTATTAATAGAGAAACAAAAGGAAACAAAACCTTTATAGACGTACAAATAGAGAGTAAGAATTAGAGATAATAATGGAAAGGTTAAATGAGGAAAAGAGCCCGAAAAGGAATCAGCCAGCAGAGGCAAAATTCGGGATCAACAAAGCGAGAATAAGAGGGATAATAAACGGAGAATACATTAAATAAATACGTCGATTAAAGCCAAAGAGATAATTAGAGAGTGAATATATAAAATGGAACCAAAAATTATAGAATTGGAGAACTCGATGTAGAAACCAGTATAACAAAATATAAACAAAAGTAATAAATATTTAGAGAAAGCAATACATTACAAATAATGAAGAATTAGAGACAACCATATAGAAAAAATAATGAAGAATTGGAGAAAACAATACAGTACAAACAATGAAGAATTTGAGGAAACAATACAGTCGAACCGCTCTGTAACGGGCTTCCTTATAGCGGTTTTCTCTCTATACCGGTGGCTGAACATGGTTCCCTCAAACACTTTCTCCAACTGTTAACATAGGCATTTCTGTTCTCTATAACGATTTTTCGTTATAACGGGGAAAATATGCTGATTTAAGAGGAACCGATTTAGAGTGGTTCGACTGTACATTAAAAATTACGAAGAATTAGAGAAAACTATATGGAAAAAACAATAAAGAATTAGAGACAAAGAGATAATTAGAGAGAGAGGAAACAATAAAAAAAGATTACAGAATTAGAGACAAAGAGATGATTAGGGAGGGAAAACAATAGAGCTAAAATAAAATAAAACAAGAAAGAGACAATTAGAGAGAAACAAATAAGACGCGACAAACAAAAGCAAGATTTACACACAGCTAGAAAGAGGAAATTGGATAGGGAAAACCAGAACAATTTAGTCAGCAAAATAAAGAGCTAAAGATGTACAAAGAAAAACATAGAAAACGGCAGGGACAAATACAGGGAGACGAACTGCAGTGGAGTCTCTATAAAACAACCCTGAAGTGAAGGGCGAAAAATATTGTTATGTACAGGGAAAAGTTGCTATATAGAACATTAAAAATGCACGTTACACGGAAAAGTAATGGAAAGTAATTAGCTGGAAAAATAATGTTGTTACACAGAAATGTTGTTATAAAGAGAATTGTTGTAGAGACTCCACCGTAGCCACAACGACAAAGATGATTTGGGAAAGATAAATAAAGGGACAATAGTATAGCTAAACAATTGGTGACAAATAGCATGATATTTAAAAAAGAGAGAGAAAACGGGAGAACATACAAAAAACGAACTACACGTATGTACATATATAATATTAAACATGTAAAAATAATAATAACAATATAAAAACGAGACAAATACAGAGAGAATTCAAACAGGAAAGGGAGAATGATCAAAAGAGCGGGTTATTGAAGGAGGAAAATTATGGAAATCTAAAAAAATGGACAAAATCAAGAGAAAAGGAGCAAGAGACAATGAAAGATAGACAACACGAGACCATAAATGAAAAATGGAGATGTAAAGACATGTGGGAGGGATAAAAGAAGAGGATCAAAACTGTGGGGGAGAATAATGGAGAACGAGAGAGAAAAATAGGGAGAAGGGGAGAGAGAAAGAGTAAAAGAGAGAGAGAAAGAGAGAGAGAAAAAAGAGAAAGAGTGAAAGAGAGAGAGAAAGAGTGAAGGATAGAGAGAAAAAGAAAGAGTGAAACAGAGAGAGAAAGAGGAAGAGAAAAAAAGAGAAAGAGAGAGAAAAAAAGAAAGAGAGGGAAAAAGAAATAGAGAGAGAAAAAGAAACAGAGAAAGAGAGATAAAGAGAGAGACGCAGAAAGAGCGAAAGAGAGAGACGCAGAAAGAGAGAAAGAGAGGGATGGAGAAACAGAGATTAAAAGAGAGAGATGGAGAAAGGGAGACAAACAGAGAGAGAAACAGAGATTAAAAGAGAGAAATGGAGAAAGGGAGACAAACAGAGAGAGAAACAGAGAGAGATGGAGAAAGGGAGAGAAACAGAGAGAGATGGAGAAAGGGAGACAAACAGAGAGAGAAACAGAGAGATAAAGAGAGAGAGATGGAGAAAGGGAGAGAAACAGAGAGAGAAACAGAAAGAGAGAGAAAGCGAGAGAAAGGGGGAGAAAGAGAAAGATGGAGAAATAAAGGGAGAGAAAGAGAGAGAGAAAGAGAGATGGAGAAGGTGAGACACAGAGAGACATGGAGAAAGAGAGACACAGAGAGAGATGAAGAAAGAGAGACGAAGAGAGAGATGGAGATGGAGAAAAAGAGAGAGAAAGCGAGAGGGAATGAGATGGATGGAGAAAAAGAGAGAAACAGAGAGGGAAAGAGAGAGAAAGGGTGAGAGAAATAGGGAGAGAGCAGAGAGAGAGAGAGGGAGAGAGAGAAAGAGAGAGTAAAATTCAAGGGAAGAGCGAGTGCAAAAGAGAGAGATATTTGAGAGCGCGGCTTTTCTGGGTAGGAAATCCACTCCATTGGCTCATCAAAGGCTAATACATGGTAATAAGTGAGAGCAATATGTTGTTCTACAGGGAACGGAGAGCAAGGGTAGGAGACTGACGGGATAAATGGGAGAATCTCTCACTGATGAACTCATTACGGCCACACCAATATTGATTAAATAAGCACGCCACCATTCCAACTTTTCGTCTTAGTCCCTTATATACATACATCCAAAATACGAGGGAGTCAAAGCCCTCGTCATCATTATCAATGCATCCACAAATTTTGTACATAATCCCGCTCTACAGTTGACTCTCTTTATAGCAGCAACCCTGTAAATTGTAAATCGGAATTGTATGCTTTTTCAGGGAAGTCTCCTGTAGCAGTACGGAAGGGAAGGGCAAAAATAGTGTTACTGGGACATGTTATCATATGGAGCATTGGGATTACAGTCGACTCTCTCTATATAACGGTAAGTATAGTCCCTTTTTATGTCAATCACTTATAGGGTGTGTTAACGTATGTAATTCCAATACCGTTGTACAGAAATACTTTATTTTTACGGCGTATTTGATGTTATCTGAATTGTATTATGTATACTATGTACTGCTATTAAGAAATAAAATGCTGTTATAGGGACAAAAATGTGGCTTTGCTTTGGGAAAGTCCACCCTTGGGAAATTATGGGCAAAAGTGCTTTCAT
The DNA here is from genome assembly GCA_034698585.1 of Disparrhopalites patrizii. Taxonomy (NCBI): domain Eukaryota; kingdom Metazoa; phylum Arthropoda; class Collembola; order Symphypleona; family Sminthuridae; genus Disparrhopalites; species Disparrhopalites patrizii. Next base: position 6,336 of record JAQGBT010005440.1, read on the forward strand.
ATATATCTTGTTTGGTTATAGAGAAGAGAGTTTTGTTTACATGATAAAGCTCTCAAGTGGATCCCAGGATGCTGTTATAGGGAGACAAATGTGGCTTTGGGAAAGAAAAACACGGAAATTATAGGAAAAATTACTTTTATAGCTAGTTTTGTTAAGAGGTTAATTTGTATTACATGATATTGCTCTCCGAAGGATCCCAGAATGTTGTTATAGAAAGAAGTCTGTTATATAGAGATCAGTTATACAGTGGACTCTCTATAGAATGTCTCTTTATAACAACATTTCTCTATGACAAAATTATTTTTTCCGCCCTTCGTACATACAGTCGACTCTCCTATAACAATACCCTATCATGCAGCGAATTTTTCCGGTTATAGAGACGAACCGTTATAGAGGACATGCATTTCTTTGTTAACAATGGGAGAAAGTTTTTGAGAGGAGCATTTTTGCCTTATAAGTGAGAACTCTTACAAGGAAGGCCGTTATAGGTACAGTCGACTGTGTAAAGTACAAGTTCAATGTTCCATATAACAACATTTCCCGGTATACAGTGGAGTCTTTCCATAACAGTACCCCTTATAACATCATGTTTTCCATAACGTTATGAAATTCGCAGCAGCTTGTACGTAGAATACACAATAATTGTGTTCTCTATAACAGCATATCCTTTATAGCAGCAAAATTTTGGGTTCCCTTGGATGCTGTTATAGAGAGACTCCACATACACAAGCTGTATCAACTGTATGCTCTCGTCATAATGAATGTAATGTGAAAATATGTTTTGCCTTTCCCTCCAGTGTTGTTATAGAGAGACGCCATTGTATAAAGATCTGTTATACAGTCGACTGTCATCTGTCATGAGCTCCCTAATACAGTCGACTCTCCCTATAACGGCCTCTTTTACAAGAGTTGTCACTCTAGAACAGCTGCAAAAATGATCCCCTGACATACTGTCTCCAAATGTTAACATAGAATTTCATGTTTATAGCGGCTCTTCTCTATAACCGGCAAAATTTGCTGCTTTATACGGTGATGTTATAAGGACAGCCGACTGTACCACTGGTTTTCTCTCTATAACGGGGCAAAAATGCACCCCTCAAATATTTAATCCAATTGTGAACATAGAGATTCATGTTTATAACGGTTCTTCTCCATAACCGGCACAAATAGCTGCCTTGTAGGGTGCTGTTATACGGAGAGTCGACTGTACCACCGGTTTTCTCTCTATAACCGTGCCTTTTTCTACCAAGACCTTTCTCCAACTATTGACACAGAAATTTCGTGCCTCCATGACGGTTTTTCTCCATAACGGGGACAATCTGCTGATTTAAGGAGAACCGTTACAGTGCAGTCTCTGTATAACAAATCTCTTTGTAGCAGCACTTCTCTACAACAACATTATTTTTTCTTCCCTTCGTACATATAAATTACATTTTCAAGGTTCCATACCACAAGATTTCCCAGTAAAAATATTTTTTGCTTTTGCTTCCAGTGTGTCGCTATAGAGAGACTCCACTGTATACAGAGCATTTATAGAGAGATTCGACTCTGCTGGGACCAAAAAACCGCCGATGTTGATGAGGCGGCGGAGGGACATTTTCTCTCTTTGGAAGCTCGGAACTGCGGCATCGGCAGAATGGCTGGGAGTGTGAGTGATGTGAAATGATGGTAATGTCGGGGACATCAAAGAGTGCTGCACCGGAGAAAGTGACAGGAAATGTGCTTACTGCGGCTTGGATAGGAACTCTGCTGGATATACGTAATTCCATATTTTTGCGGGGGAATATTCATAAGGGATAAATGTGAATATGCGCATACCATTTTACACATAGATTTTGGTGGGGCCAGAAATTATGGGAGAAAGTCAGCCGCACAACAAGAGCCAAAAAGGGAATGCATCAATGAAGAAAGGAAGAGAACCTCAAACAAAGATGTTAATTGTAATGTGGAAGTACAGGAATTTCCGAGGGAGAAAGCAAGGACAAGAGAAGAGGAGGAAGCAATTGGCTGTGGTGATAAATTAAAGGGGATACAACAAAGGGAGAAATACGTAGTGGGAGAAACAATGGACACAAAAGTAATAATGGCTAAATGCAACAAGCCACGTGAGCCGCTGCAAATTACAGGGAAAACTGGGATGCCAAAGAAAGCTAGACAACCCTTTCGTATAGTTAAAAATAGAAACGGCAAAACGTGTTCATAGAATGGCAGATATAAATAGAGGACGAACCGGAAAAATGGCTGGGGAAAAATATTAAAAAATATATGTAATGAAGGCAATGGAAAAGCAGAGTATGGAAGCAGACGAAAGAAAATGGAGAAAGAACAAAATAATGAAAACCTCAGAGAAAGCGAAAGGAAAGGAAACCAAGAGACTAATACGTATACAGTCGACTCTCTCTATAAGAGCAATCTATCTGCACCAGAAAAAGTGCTCTTATAACGGACTCCTGGTGTAGAGAATTAGTTACAAAATATTAATATTAATTAAATAAGATTATTTGCAGGCTTAACTTTGATAATTTTTCAAATTCTAACAATATTTACAAAATTTGGCGTAAATATTTACATTTTAGTGAGAAAATAATAGAATTGTGCTGGTATAGAGTTCCGGTGCTGTTATAGAGAAAACGTTAATGTTGATGGGATACCTGACTTAGGCGCTAATGCTGTATTGGGAGAAAGTGTTGTTATACTGAGAGGAATGTGACCGAGGGCAGAATATACCCTGGTGTTACAGAGTAACTGCTGTTGTAGGGAGTGCTTTTATAGGGAGCGCACTTTACATGGTAAATCTATAGGGGATTCAGCACTGCTGTTATAGAGTAAGTGCTCTTATTGGGAGGGCCGGTATAGGGAGAGTCGACTGTACAGAAAATCGAGAAAAAGAGACGTTCAAGGGGGAAAATCAAGATAGTAATCAATACAAAACCGGAGGAAAACGTCTACAGAGAAAAAGAAAGCAAACCAAAAGCAAAAAGAAAGAAATGCAACAATTAATAAAGAAGAACAAAGACCGCAATAAATAGCAAAAGTAAGAAATATACAAAATAAAAGATAACGAAAGACAGAAAGAAAGCCAACAGTAAGTAGAGAGGAAAATAATGCGTCCAAAATCAGTAGAAAAAAAGAAGATGACCAAATAATAAAACACAAGATGACAAAAATCAGAAAATAAAAGAAACATTAAAAGAAATCAACTGAAAAATAAATCCACGTAGAAAAAGGAAATCAGAGTGAAAGATATCAAAAGACAACGAAAGAAAAATTAAGTAAAGAAAGAAAAAAATGAAAACCAAAAGGCAGAATTCAAGCAGAATAAATAACTAGAGAAAAATTAAGAATGCAAAACAAACCGGGAATCAAGCGCACTAAAAAATAGGCAAACAATCAAGAAAACACAAAAACAAAGAGGAAATCAAGCAGAATAAAAATAAGCAAAAAATCAAGAAAATATGAAAACAAAGAGGAAATCAAGCAGAATAAAAACAAGCAAAAAATCAAGAAGAAACGAAAACAAATAAGAAACCAAGCCGACTAAGAAACAAGCAAAAAATAAAGAAACAACGAAAGCAAAGAGGAAATCAAACAGAATAAAAAACAAGAAAACAGAAAATGAAGCAGAATAACAAAATAGCAAAAAATCAAGAAAACAAAGAGAGAATCAAGCAAAAAAAAGAAGGAAATCAATCCCTATAAAAATAAGCGAAAATTAAGAAAAAAATATGGCATGGTCAAAATCGAATGAAAAACAATTCAATGAAAGAACCATAATATGTTATGTGGTTATATGTTATACCGTTCATCCATTCTGTATGAGGAAGACAGCAAAGATATTCCGCGGAAAGGAAGGCCCAAAAATATGCAACTATTAAGGTGAACGTTTATTAGAAAAATAAAAATAAATCAAAGTTAAACAAAATAAATAATGCGGCGCCAGCATATAAATAAATACGAACATAAAAGAGAAAGTAAATCCAGGAAGACAAATACAATGCAATTTAAATTAGAAATTAGAACAATAAGAATGACCCGTGGAAACGAGTAAATAAATAAACACCTGATGCATTAAAAAGCATATACAACCCACGCACAACAGTGGCCACATACAAATCTGACATGGACAAGTACCAGCATAAGGCATAGAAGAGAAAGCCAGAGAAAATAAGAGAAAAGCAAGGAAATAAAAAACAACATAAGGAAATAAAAAAGATAGGAGCTTAAGGTGAAAGGCCTACAAGAACTAAAGCTAAACTCAAAGGAAACAATGAAAGAAATGGAAATTAAAATTTTACTAAAATCCCAAGAAACCGCCTACAAAGCTCAAACAAAAAGGATGGTAAAAGCCTAGAAAAAGAAGCCGCAAGGAGAGAAATCTTGTGGGTTGCATCGCATGAGAAATGGAAGAAAGGAGGCATATATAAGTAGATCAAACCCGGAATAAAGACATGGTAAATTTCCCCATGTCAACAGGATTTATTCCCACGCTTTCCTCCTTTCTTTTTCATGTCACTTCCTTCTAATTCGAGGAGACAGGCCGTATTGCTCCTTGTCTTAAGCCTTCCATGGACATTTACCTTACCCAGCTTTCCCTGTGAGTTATGAGACGGCGGATGAAACTTTCGTTCGATCTTATCTTTTGAGGTACCTTCACGCCACTCTGTAGATGCTATCGTCCTCCGACGTGAGAAAGTACTCAATTTCCAAAGGAATTTTTAGCCCTTGTAGGCCGTAAGCCGCTAACCGCCAGTTATTCCATCTTCCCATTCACAAAATGGTGTGTTGACGTATATTTTCCCATGTATTGGTTTGTTCTTATTTATTGCTCCCAATTACTCCTGCTTTTGGACCGTCTCATTTCTTATCCTGTACTACAAAATATGCATATATGGGAGGTCATAAAATGTCGGAGGAAGTACGGGAATTTTTTAAGAAAGTAACAAATATAGAAAAAAGGAATAACAATACCAGAAAATCTAAAGAAACTACAAGATTAAGGAAGGACTGTCGCAGAAAGCACAGAATACTCGAAAAAGTTAACAAATGGAGCAAATCTAGGCAATAACGGAGAAAGCAAATAAATATAGGCGAGAGATAACAAGTACGCGCAAACAAATATAAAAATTCAGAAAAAACTAATAAATACAGACAAGAACAAAGAAAATACTAACGAAAGCAACAACACCAAAAAGCTGGGGAAAGCAGCAAAAACAAAGAAAGCAAAAATCTGAAGAAGGCAACGAAATTTAATCAACCAAAAAAATGGTGAAAGCAACGAAATCAAAGTAACCAAAAAAGATTAGAAATCTGCAAAACTAACGAAACCAAAAAATGGTAAAAAGCTGCGAAACGAAAAAAAGTAAAAACAAACACGAGAAAGCAGCAAAACGAAAGAATGTAAACGCAAAACTGGAATAAAGAACGAAATAAAGAAGCCAAAAGGAGAAAGCAAACAAAAAACTGGAGAAATCGAAAACAACGAAAGAACGTAAAAACAAAACTAGAGAAAGAAAAAACAAAACCGGAGAAAGCAGCAAACCGAAAGAAAGTAAACATAAAACTGGAACAAACAATGACATAAACAGGCCAAAAAGCTGGAGAAAGCAAAAAAAAACTGAAGAAAGCGTACAAAAAACTGGAGAAAGCGAACAAAACGAAACAAAGTAAAATCTAAACTGAAGAAAGTAAAAACTAAACTGGAGAAAGTAAAAACAAAACCGGAGAAAGCAGCAAGCGGAAGAAAGTAAACATAAAACTGGAACAAACAATGAAATAAAGCAATCAAGAAACTGGAGAAAGCAGCAAAATCAAAGAAAGTAAAGAAACAACTAGAGAAAGCATAGACAGCGAAGAAACTAAAGAAACCAAAAACCTGGAGAAAGCAAGGGAATTAAAGAAACCAAAAAACTGGCGAAAACAAATAAAGCCCAAGAGAACGAAACGAAAACACAGAAAAACCGCAGAAAGCCACGAAGGTACCGCAGAAAATATAAAGCACTAAGATACACCAGAAGTCATAGAAATGAAGAAGAAATAATATGCCGGCACAGAAAGAAAATAAAACACGGACGAAAGCCAAAAAAAACACAGTCTCCGTAGAAAGAAAAGAAAGTACTTGTTATTATCGACTACAAACACAGCGTCAAATAAATAACGTCCAAATAAATTTCATCCAATAATACAACAACACAAGAAGTTACAGAAGTAATTAAACCATAGTTAACTTTCAAAATCCGTAGAAAACATAAAAACCTACACAAGGTCATGCAGCGAAAATAGAATTTCCGGACGCAAGCAAAGAATATCACTAGAGAATTAATGAACTCTGAGAAAGAAATTAAAACAAAGAAAATCTATTTCCTTCACATCCTAAAGCGTATTGTGTCCCATCAATTTCCGTAATATTTCCGTCGGAAATTGGTTTCAACTAGCCTTTTCGCTGTTCAGGAGTAAAAGTCTAAAAAAAAGAAGGACAAACTGAAGGGAGGAAATTGTTTTTTTTTTTTTGAAAAACAAAGAATGTCTTCCATCCAAAAAAAAACTCTGATCCTGGAAGCAGCTTTGACTTTCTCCGACAGTTCCAATCCGCTCTAAAAAGATACACGACGTTCTGCTTGCGAGATATTCCGAGGCAGGAGAGATGAGAGATAAAGGGGCTAAAGCTCTGGCTTTTATACCTCAAAATTGAAATTGTCACAGCCCGCTCCTTTCCCCACTTTTTATTCTGTTTCTTCATCTCAACCCGTTTTTTTTGTCTGCATGTAACACATTTCTTTCTCCATGCGTCTTCTCCTTCATTTCTCACTTTCAAAATATGTCTTGCATATCCTGGACCATTTCGTGTAGAAGCCTTTTTTATCCCCGCTGTAACCCATTTCTTTAGAATCTCCAAGTTGGCGAACAATTCTAAGTATTTGGTCAGTGGCAAGAAAATAAAGCTAGCGAAAACCGCTGGGCTCCAATCCTTGTAAACATCCAGTATTAGAAAACAGTATCAATAAAGTGGAAAACCATCCACAAGCGTTGCCTCAAACTAGCTGACAGCTGTTTACTCAAGGTAAATGCCATCCAATAAGAAGGAAAAGTCGAATCAGTCGAAAATAGGAAATAATCGATGGTAAAAATACGTCCGAGCTAACCGTTTTAGACTTCTGAATTATGCAGACATTTTGGTGAGTCTAATCAATTTATGAATTTAATAACCCAACTTAAGCCTCGATTTAGCCGATATCCTCTTGCTCCTTTTAGTCGATAAACCATATAGTGTGAGCTCAAATTGAATTTGGTACTAATTGCATATGATGACTCGCACTTTATTGGCTGGAATTTTCAGGGTATAATTTAAGGATATGATTGTCGGCTAATTTAAGGATGCAATTGTCGACTAATTTGAGGATGTATTTAGGAGCTTACTTTAGCCTACAATCACAGGCTGATTTAAGGGTACAACAATTAGCAGCTATATAGTTAGTGGACAAAATCGTCGGCTAATTTTATGATGCAATTTTCGACCAATTTGAGGATGTATTTAAGAGCTGACTTTAGCCTACAACTATCGGCTGCTTTAAGGATACAATTAGCAGCTAGTTTAAGGATATATAATCGTCATCTAACTATACATAATTGTCGTCTAATTTAACTATACAATTATTGGCTAATTTAACTATACAATTGTCATCTAATTTTTAACTATACAAATGTCGGCCAATTTAAGGATACAATTTTCGGCAAATTTAAGGATGCAATTAGAAGCTGTCTTAAGCCCACAATTATAGGCTGATTTAAGTATATAATTAGCAGCTAATTTAAGACACAATTGTCGACTAATTTTGGATTAAATTATGTGCTAGCTACAACCATCGGCTGATTTAAAGATACAATTAGCAGCCGATTTAAGAATATGGTGGGCTGTTTGAACGCTAAGGTATGCGAATAGATTCAAAATATAATAATACGCTAGTATATTGATACAATTGTCTGCTACAGTGG
>JAQGBT010005441.1:0-14323 GCA_034698585.1 Disparrhopalites patrizii
TAAAATAATAAATAATAATAAAATAATAAATAATAATAAAATAATAAATAATAATAAAATAATAAATAATAATAAAATAATAAATAATAATAAAAGACATAATGGTAACATTATGTCTACTAAATTATTTCAGTAAGGGCACCATTTTGATAATTAATAATGATGTAATAATGAGATACATTATACATATACATTATACATATTATGAGATACGTTATACATATCTATGCATTAGATACTAATGCATTAGTTATAATTAGTATGTATAACGCAGTGACGTAATAGCTATGTACATACGTCATTAACATATATCGGGCACGGCCAGGGAGAAGTGCGTCTATTGTCCATTGTTATTTTATGCATTAAAATACATACCCGTGTAAAAAGTGTATTAATAAACTTCACCAAAAAACTGAAACCTGATGCACATCTGGTCCCTACAAATAAAGTTGTCCAGCATTTTGAACATAGTGTTCGATTCAAAATTAATCCACAAAAGATGGTTTCATGCTGATTCAATTTTTCATTGTCTATCAAATCAAATGGAGCTTGAAATGGAATAGGACAACTTGAAGTGATAGTTCTACACGTGGAAAACATTGAACCGGAAATCACACTACAGTCGACTCTCCCTAATATACCGGCCCTCCCTATAAGAGCACTTACTCTATAACAGCAGTTCTGAATCCCCCTACAGCTTTACCATGTAAAGTGCGCTCTCTATAAGAGCACTCCCTATAACAGCAGTCACTCTATAACAGCAGGGTATTTTCTTCCCTCGGTCACATTCCTCTCACTATAACAGCACTTTCTTCCTGTAAGAGTGCTTACGCCTAAGTCAGGTATTCCTTCAACATTAACTTCTTCTCTATAAAAGCACCGGAACTCTATACCAGCACATTTTTATTCTTTTTCTCACTAAAATGCAATTTACGCACAATTGTGTAAATATTGTTAGAATTTGGAAAATTATCAAAGTTAAGCCTGAAAATAATCTTAATTAATTATTATTAATATTTTTTAACTAATTCGCTATACCAGCAGTTCGTTATAAGAGCACTTTTTCTGGTGCAGATAGGGTCGTCTTTTAGTGAGAGTCGACTGTATGTAAAACAAACGTCCTTTGGGAGTGGCATAAGTATGTATTGACAACTAAAAGTTAAGTGTGTTGAATGGTATTTGTCGTAACCATGGCAATATTTCTATAAACTATAGCTATAGGGTTTAACACAATCAATTTTTTTCGATGATTTTCATATAACCTAACTCATCCAACCTCCTTAATTACAGGCTACTATTCAAAAAATCTTACTGCATTGTCAATCACCGGCAATAAGACTGGCGATGTGGCGATTATAACAATCTACAAGATGTGGAACATTCGTAAGAGGAATTTTGTGTATTTTCTTGTATTACTGGCAATTTACACAGCTCATGCAAAAGCGCAAATCCAACTGCGAAGTACAAAACCGAAACTCTACCATTTTTCAGCTATCAAACCACATCTACAGTGTGATATTCTGATTATTGGTACACCATTCAAGGATGTTACGAAACGCTCAAGCATTACTGCCGTATTTCCCGAAAATCCTAGTGTACTCTGGTCAGTTGGTCCGACAGATAATATAACTGCAGGAATGTACACACACGGCAAAAGGATCCCACGTAAATTTCTTGCTTGCCTGTTGGTAATATTTGACGAAAACATACAATCTATGAATCGATTTGGTATCCGCGAGGGACAAAATCCATTTCTCATACCAGCTTTGATTGTACAGGAAATTCTACCCGTTCCGTCTCTCGTCATTATTCTAACTCGAACCCTCGAAATGACAGAATCGGGTCGTGACTTTAAATTTATCGTCCAACGCATTCGAGCGCCATTCGTAATCCTACTACCACATTACGCCAAGTCTAAAAATTTCTGCATTTGCTTCTTATGCTGGGTTGCTGGGAAATATCCTTTCATTTCGATTATGGATATTGAATTCCATACAAGTTGCGAGGAAAGCCAAAGAGGTGCGGATTTTATGGGAACCGAAGTATGGAACGCCGAAACTTACGCCGATTTCGCAACCAACATGAAATTTCGCTTGAGATCACCCATTGAGGATAAATGGCTGAACATCTTAGCTGTCAGAGAAATTTCGCGCGTCCTTAATTTTTCCGCAATCAGGTCACCCGAAATGCAAATTATTGACAGAAACGGAAGGATTCTGCATTTTGTGGGCACAGTAGGACGCGTCTCGGATAATGAGATCAGGAAATTGCCGGGGAATAATTTTATGCCAGTGTCAACCACCTTGGATCCTCTTATTTGGGACTGGGAAAATTCCTATACTCTCTACGTGATTCATCATTTATCACTCGACCCCTTTGGTCTCATTCATGTAATGGACGCGCCCTGCTGGGCATGCTTAGCAGTGTCCGTAATTGCAATAGTCCTAGTCCTAGTTTTGGTCCATTCAAATATGCCGAAGAAGAAGAAGCTGGACAGTATCGTCAATTGGGCTTTATTTCCACTTTTGGATCAGTTTCAATGGCCGAATGTGCTCCGAAAATTTCAAAGGGCACACTGTATCCTCGGATTCTGGGCACTGACTCTCTTCTTTTTTGGAAATTCTTACAGAGGCGCAATTCCTAGTTTTTTGTACTTTAGCCATCCGCCGCCTGCATCATCGTCCTTAAATGAGATTGCGAAAGAACCCTACTCCATATACTGCCTCGATTCCATAACTGGTTGGCTTAACTCTAGCAATTCCGAACAACGATCTCCTCCGGAATATTACTACCTGAAAAATGAAATTTTGTTGGCCGAAAGGCCGTCCATTGCTGATAGGTGGAAGAAACTCTCCACAAAATCCATTTTCATTCCTTATGGAACACTTGCCTTTGCGTTATGCCTTGACCAGGACGCTAGCAATTGTGCGATGATGAATATGACAACCTGGAAATATTCAATTAACGTAAATCCTAACAGTAAAAGGTTGTACTTTCTTGGCAAGCAAGTTCGCATATGGATTTTTCGTCATTTATTGGTCGCAGAAAAAGAATTCAGATTTTCTCAGAAGCTACTGGATATGTTTTTACGAACAGATGAAAAAATATACGGGGTGAGTCGAAATGTTTTTGGAAATCATTTCCAGCGATATTGGATGTTCTTACGAAATAATGGATTGTGGCAGTTATGGGAAAAGCACGGAAATGTTGTAGTTCGTCGCAAAAAGCTAAAACAATACCAATTTGATGTCACAAAAAATACAAGTAAATATGTTAGTTTTTCAATTACTAACGTTCGTTCCAGGATTCGGGATCGCATGCGCACTTTAAGCCGGAGTAATATCGTGTGTCTCCTCTTTGAGGATTGTTGCTTGAAGGAGAATAAGGTGGACGCGTTATCTTTTGACTATTTTTGGGCTGCCTTTGTCCTGTCCGGTTGTGCGCTCACCATTGGTATGTTCACCTTTGTAGCGGAGTTTTGTATGCTGAAATTATATTGGAAACCAATAGGACGAATAGCTGCAGAAAGGGTTATGCAGGTGTTTTTACTGATACATGTTCGACGCACAATGTTAGTATGGTATGCTAGAGGTGTTTGAAAATGAATTGTGTATTATAAATAAAAATTCGAATTTTGATTTCTATGTTTATTTTCGGTGACATGACGCGCCTGTTTAGTTTGTGATATAGTTTCTGACCATACAAAGGTTCCCTGTTTTTTTGGCGAACATGCTGCCGCCGAAATTGTTGAGTGTAACAATAACCAATCGTGACCAATTTCTACTTCAATTAATTTTTGCGTTCATTTCTCCGGGAACGTTTTCCCACGTTCCAATACACGCTTAGTATTTACCTGAAGATGTACTAATCAATTTTCGGTTTTGGGTTGACATGATCCTTTTTCCAGAATGTTTTTCTGACTTTCCTTCACAGCTCTGCTTAAGCGAGGCGTTTAGGTGTGCGCCAAGGTACAGTGGAATCTCTCTGTAACAACACTGAAGGGAAGAGGAAAAAATATTGTTACTGAGAAATGTTGCTATATAAACCATCGAATACGTACGCCACATGCACACAGAAGGGAACAAATAGCGTTGTTATAGAGAAACTATAGTAGGTATGCCCATACCGCCTACGGCAGCAATCACGTGAACAAATTCAAGCATTCAAATGGGAGTTGTTGAATGTTGCCATAGTTATCATAGTTGACAATTACTATTGGCTAAGGCTGCTATTAGTATGCCGGTGCCGGCTACGGCAGCGACACGAGACGAAACACATATTCCGCAATTCCGGACGGAGTTATATACATACACAATTAATTTCATGAATTGCGAATCGTTTTGACATTTATTGGAGATTTTTGATAATGCATAAACAATGTTGTATCTATAGTTTTAACATGGAGTTGACGAGTTGAGTTTGTTCGTGTGTACAATAAGGCAATGATATGCCGCAATTTTTAAATGGAGCAAGCACATCTTAACGGCAACGTCGGATAATGATGTGTTGCAATTCTAATTCGTATGTAGCCAATTCTCTCTATAGCGGTCGATATAGAGTAGGTGCATATAACCGTTATAAAGAAAAACGTAAGCTTGTGGGATCTGAAAAAAATGAAAAAACGGTTATAGTGAGAGAAATATTTCAAGACGTGCCCTAAAACCGGTACAGTCGAATCTCCCTATAATGACCTCCCTTATAACACCTCCCACTGTATAACAGCAACAAAAAATGCTCCCCTCAAAATCTTTCTTCAATTGATAACATAGAAACGTCTGTTTTCCATAACGGTTCTTCTCTATAACGGGCAAAATTGACTGCTTTATCGGGTGCTATTATATAACGAGTTGACTGTATAGTAAAATGTGCAAAACCGCGGGGGATTCGAAATTCAGAAAAACCGTTATAGTGCGAAAAGGGGTGGCTTAAAATTACTATAGCAAAAAGTGAAAAATCGCGGGGGGTTTTAAAATTGGGGGCTAAACCGTTATAAGGCGAGAAATATTTGAAGGCGTGGCCTAAAACCATTATAGTGAAAAATGATAAACTATGGGAATTCAAAACTTCCCCGCTATAACAAAAAAACCGTTATAAAAATACCATTATAGAGAGTTATTTAATATTGAAAATCTCTCTGGGGGATTGGTGAACACCGTTGTAGCGCAAAAACCGTTATAAAACGCTCCATTAAGTATAATAAATTGGTTGTTACCGGGGTGCTGTATGTGAATGTGAAATTGAAAAACATAAGAGGCATTATTTTATGCAATTATTCATGTGATTTTGTTAAAGATAATCAGTATATACAGCTCTTAGTACATGTAAAGTACATATTTTATGTTCTATATAACAACATTTCCCTGTAACAATATTTTTCGCCATTTCCTTCAGTGTTGTTATAGAGAGACTCCACTGTATGCACAACAGTGACGTCATAAGTCATCCATATTCCGGGCACCAAAAATGGGAAGCTGCTGAAGTGCCCGTAGTGTTTATTGTAATTTATGGCGCATAAGTTTAATACATTAAAATTCATGTATTAAAATGTACATGCGTATATGCATCAACTTCACCACAAGACAAAAAATGAAGCCCGATACAGAATCCAGTTCCTGCACATAAAGTGTTTATGCATTTTCAACACAGTGCTCGATTCAAAATTAATCCACACTAGATTGTTTCATGTGGATTTAATTTTTCATTGTCGAACAAAGCAAATGGAGCTTGAAGTGAACAGGACACATTGAAATATTAATTGTATGCAAAAGTAGAGAGCACTGAACCGGAACTCAAGCAATGTATCGCGTCCTTTGGGAGTGGCATTCATAAATATATCTTGACTGCTAAAAGTTAAGTGCGCTGAATGGTATTTGTCGTACGCCATAATCAATATTCTTATAAACGGTATTATAAAATTCATTGTATTAAGCCATATAAGAGCGTAAAACTTAACACCATGAAATTTTTCCGATGATTTTTACATAAGGTAAACCTAGTCAACCTCCATAATTACTGGCTATTCTTAAAAAAACACCTAATGCATTGATCATCACTGGCTATAATAACAGCGGTTATAACGATCTTGCAGATGGGGAACATTCGTAAGGGGAATTTTCTGTATTTACTTTTATTGCTGGCAATTTCCACAGACCATGCAAAAGCGAAAATTCGCTTGCAAAGTACAGCAGCGAAGCTCTACAATGTTGCTGCTATCAAACCACATCTACAGTGTGATATGCTGATGATTGCTAAAGGCTTCAAGGATGTTGTGGAACGTCAAATCATTACAGACGTATATCTCATTGCATACAAGTTACAAGGAGAGCCAAAGAGTTGCAGATTTCATGGGAACCTAGGTATGGCACCGCAACAAGTACGCCGATGTTCCAACCAACATAAAATTTCGTCTGAGATCAACCATTGAGTACAAATTGGACATGTTCGCCGTCATAGAAATTTCGCGCGTCCTGAATTTTTCCACATTCATGTCACCTGAACCGGAAATTTGGGACAGGGACGGAAATGTTCTGTATTTTATAGGCATGGTAGGAAGCGCCTTGGAAGATGAGATCATGAAATTGGCCGGGAATAATTTTGAGCCGGTGTTAACCAAATTGGATTACCTTGTTTGGGACTGGGAATACTCGTATACACTGTATACGTGATTCATAATTTATCCCTGGATCCATACGGCCTCATTCATGTAATGGACACGCCCTGCTGGGTATGCTTAGCAATCTCCGTAATTGCAGTAGTCCTAGTCCAAGTTTTGGTTCAATCAAATATGCCGAAGAAGAAGTTCGACGTTTTCGTCAATTGGGCCGTATTTCCACTTTTGGATCAGTTTCAATGGCCGAATGTGCTCAGAAAATTTCAAAGGGCACACTGCATCCTCGGATTCTGGGCGCTGACTCTCTTCTTTTTTGGAAATTCTTACAAAGGCGCAATTCCCAGCTTTTTGTACTTCAACCATCCCCCACCAGCATCATCGTCCTTGAGTAAAATGGTGGAAGAACCCTATCTTATATACTGCCTGGAAGCCGTTGCTACAAGGGATTTAATAACTCCTATCGATCATTACTACCAAGAAAATAAAATTTGGCTGGCAGACATGCCTTCCATTGCCAATATGTGGCAGGGACTTGTAAAAAAGTCCGTTTACATTCCTCACGGAACAAGCGCCTTCGCGCTATGCCTTGACCAGGACAGCACTTGTGCAATGAAGAATTTCACAACCGGGGAACATTCTGTTATGTATCGTAAATCCTAAAGGTTTACTTTGTTATTGGCAAGCAAGTTCGCATATGGATACTTCGTCATTTATTAGTCGAGGAAAAGGAATTCCGATTTTCTCAGAAGCTGCTGGACATGTCCCTACGAACTATTAAAAAAATATACCAGGTGAGTCGAAATTTTTTTGGAAACCAGTTCCAGCGATATTGGATGTTCCTGCGAAGCAATGGATTGTGGCAGTTATGGGAAAAATACGCAAATGTTATATATCGGCGCAAAAAGCTAAAAAATCTCCAATATGACATCACACAAAATACTAGTAAATATGTCCGATTTTCAATGGCTGGCGCTCGTTCCGGGATTCGGAATCGCATGCGGAATTTAGACGGGAGTAATATCATGTGTCTCTTGGTTGAGGATTGTCGCTTGAAGGAGAATAAGGTGGACGCATTGTCTTTTGACTATTTTTGGGCTGCCTTCTTTCTGTCCGGTTGTGCGCTCACCTTGGGTCTGTTTACCTTTGTAGCGGAGTTTTGTATGTTGAAATTACATTGGAAACTAATGGGACGAATAGCTGCAGAAAGGGTTATGCAGGTGCTTTTACTGATGCAGCTAAGACACTTAGTATGGTATGCTAGAGGTGTTTGATTAATTATTGTATATTATGAAAAAAAAATTTTATTTTGATTTTTATGTGTATCTCTACGGTGGCGTGACGTTTGTTCTATAATTTGTGCCCATACAAAAAATACCTGCTGTTTGGCAGAAATCCTGAACGACAATTCTGCCGCTGACATTGTTGGGCGTAAAAAACAAAAGAAATCGTGAACAATTTCTGTTTCAATTTTCAATTAATTTGTGCATTCATTTCTCGGTTCATTGCATTTTGCATTGGTATTGTTTGCACTTTAAAGGTACAGTGGACACTCTCTATAACAACTCTCCTTATAACAACTTTGTCCCTATAACAATTTTACTTTTCAGTTCTTCGTATATGTAGTGTATATATTAAATGTTCCATGTAACAACCATTTTAGCCCTTCCCTTCAGGGTTGTTATAGCGAGAGTCCACTGTATCGATTTTTAGTGTTTGTTGCGCAACATCACTATCTGTGCTACACTGTAAGAATTTGTTTGTTTTCTAATTTTATGTATGTACATATTATTTTTAGTTCAGCACTCGAAAACGGCATTTAAAAGAAAATTACCCAAGAAAGTACACTTATAGAACTTGCTGGAACGATTAAATACACAGCGTGCAAAGCGACTACAGTGGAGTCTCTATATAACAACTCTGAAGGAACGAGCGAAAAATGTTGTTACAGGGAAAAGTTGTTATGTATATGGAACATAAAATATGTACGTTATATGTACGAACGGCGGAAAAAATAATGTTGTTAGAGAGAAGTTATTATAAAGAGACTTGTTATAGACAGACTCCACGTACAGGTACAAACGTTTCGTATAAATATAAATTATAAATTGTTTATACATTTTCACTATATATAAATTGTTGAGATGGTCAAAATAGGTACATCGTGTTTAAAATAATTACATTTATTTGAAATACATATTTAAAATACATTTTTGCATTTTGTAATTGTATTTTCAAATACAGGTAATTTCTACATGCAATTTGTATTTAAATACACGGGATCTTTTGGGAGTATTTTGCTGTATTTTGTAATTTAAAAGTGAACCCAGGCAAAAAAGAATTTATAATTTGTTGATTGTGCATACAAATGAATGCGAATGATGCATATTTTAAATACATTTAATTGCATTGTGTATTTAAAATACATATTTTACATACAATTATTCGCATTTTGTAATTAAAATACGTGTATGAATATATTCCTATAGCTACGGATGTATTTTGTAATTCATATTTTGTGTTCGACATAAAATACAATTGTATTTTGTAATTTGTAATTAAATACTTGGGGAACAGCCAAATGTAATTGATAATTTGTAATTAAAATCTTCGAGTGTATTTGTAGTTTGTAATTAGTATTTGCAACTCAAGTATTCTGGCCACCTCTGATAAATTGTGAGTGAACTTCAAACACGAATACGGACAAATGAAACCCAGAAGTCAATATGTACATCAAGTTTCATGCTTTCTAACCACGATTTTCAGTTCCGTATTAATCCATTGTTTGATGTTTAGTGTTGATTTAATGTTTTTCCATCGATCCAGTAAAAGTGGAAGTTAGAACATGACAACTTCAAATATTAGTTTAATACACGAGGCGCACTGGTCTAAAACGTCATGCTATGTATTTCTGTATATAACGTCCCTTGAGAGACGTGTATGTACATACGTTTCGCCTGGCAAACAAAACATCAGTGCTTAGAATATTTGATGGGAACGGATGGAATATTTATCCTCGTATAAACTGTTCACAGCTTCCCACCGACCAAAAATCCCTCGTATTCACATGTATATCATAAACTGAAAGCAGTGTTTACAACATTCAAGATGTGTATTCGTAAGCGGCATTTTCTATATTTGCTTATATTCCTGGCAATTACCGCGAAACCTGCGGAAACGCAAATCCGCATGAAAAGTAGATTCTTGGAACACTACAATTTATCCGCTATAAAACCACATCTGCAGTGTGACATACGGATTATTGCAACAACATTCAAGGATATTGCGGAGCGCCAAAGCATTACCGACGTATATCCCGAAAATCCTAGCATTCTCTTGGCAATTGGGAGAATGCAAAATATACGTGCTGGCAAATACACATACGGTAAAACGATTCCACGTAAATTTCTGGCTTGCATGCTTGTAATATTTTTGGAAAATTTCCAGTCAGTCCGTCGGTTTGGAATCCGTTCGGGAAGAAATCCATTTCTCATGCCAGCTTTGACTGTACAGGGAATTTTACCCGTTCCGTCTCTCGTTATTATTCTAACTCGAACCCTCAAAATGACTCGATCGGGCCGTGACTTCAAATTTATCGTCCAACGCATTCGAGCGCCATTTGTAATTATACTACCACATCCTGCCAAAACTACGAATTTTTGCATTTCATTTTTGCGTTGGGTTACTAGAAATTCTCCTTTCACTCCTATTAAGGAAATTGCATTGAATAAGGATTGCATGGAAAGCCAAAAATCGATCGATTTTATGGGAGCTCCAGTATGGCACCAGACAAATAGAGTCGAAGTATCGAAGAACCTAAAGTTTCGTCTGAGGACACCTATTACGGAAAGATTGTTAAACGACTTTTTCGTTACGGAAATTTCGCACGGACTGAATTTCTCCATTGTTAACTCGCCTGAATTGTCACGAAGCCACTCTGAGAGAAAGATCTTGCATTTGGTGGCGTTAGTTGGAATTTTCAATGACAACACGACATTTGATGTGCCAGCAAATGATTATGTACAAATTTCTGCCATCCTGGATATACTTCATTGGGATGTGGGAAATCCGTATATACTTTACGTGATTCATCATTTATCACTGGATCCATCCGGCCTCATTTATGTAATGGACGTCCCATGCTGGATATGCTTAGCTCTGTCCGCCATCGCAGTCGGCCTTGTAATAGCTGTGGTCCACTCAAACAAACAGAGGAATGAAAAGCTAGACCTTATTTTCAAGTCGACCGTATTTCCACTTTTGGATCAGTTTCAATGGCCGAATGTGCTCCGAAAATTTCAAAGGGCTGAGTGCATCCTTGGATTTTGGGCCATATTCCTCTTCATCTTCGGAAATTATTACAAGGGTGCGATTCCAAGCTTTTTGTATTTTAGCTATCCACCGCCAGCATCATCGTCCTTGAATGAAATTGCTGAGGAGCCCTATCCTATATACTGCCTGGATGCCATCACAGGTTGGCTTAACTCCAGCTATTTCACTCAGCTCTCTCCTCTGGAATATTACTACCTGAAAAATAAAATTTTGTTGGCGGAAAGACCGTCCATCGCTGAAAGATGGAAGAAACTTTCCACAAAATCCATTTTCATTCCCCAGGGAACAATTTCCTTTGCATTGTGTCTGGAGAAGAAGGCAAGGAACTGTGCGATGAGGAATGCTACCACCTTGGAAAAAACTGTTATTGTAAATCCGAAATCTAAACGGTTATACTTTCTCGGAATGCAAGTTCGTTTATGGATATTTAGGAACTTGTTGGTCGCAGAAAAAGAATTTAGATTCTCTCAGAATTTACTTGAAATGTCTCTAACATTTAATATTAACAGTTACAAGGTGAGTCGAAATTTGTTTGGAGATCAATTAAAGCGATACTGGATGCTTCTACGAAGCAGTGGAATGTGGCAGTTATGGGAAAAACATGGAAATGTTTTAGCTCGGCGCGAAAAGATTAAACAATACCAGTTAGATCTAGGACTTAAATGTGCAAAGAGAGAGAAAGCCGGATTTTCAATTTCTGAACGTAGATTAAGGATACTGAACCGTCTGCGAAGTTTAGGCCGGAGAAATATCGTCAGTCTCCTGTTTGAGGACAGTTACTTGAAAGAGGAGAAAGTGGACGCATTGACATTTGATTATTTTTGGACGGCCTTTGTCCTACTGGGTTTTGCGTTCACCATTTGTCTCGTGACCTTTGTAGCAGAAGTTTGTATGAAATTACAGTGGAAACGAGCTGGACAAATGGCTATGGAATGGATTAGAGTGGTTAATTTACTGATAAAAGCAGGATTCACAACGTTAATACAGTATGACAAAGGTGTTTGGTAACTATACTTGAACATATGTATGTATTACAAAGGAGAATTGCTATATATGTATGTATTGTATGTATATAGCAATAAGTCACTATATGTATAACAACATTTCTTCGTAACCATTTGTTCCGTCCTTCTGCGTGCAAAATACCTATACATATTCGCATATTATTCAATGTTCGTTATTACAACGTTTACCGAGAACAATTACATTATGCTTCCAGTTTTGCGCTGGAGAGACTCCACTGTCTATAAATCAGAATTTTACGTGAATTAAATCCCGGGAAAATAAAATAAGCCTATAAATGGTTGGGAATCCAGATCAAAGCTCTTCAACCAAATATAATCACAAGTACTTACACACCATCTTGCATTTTTCGAAATTGACGTTTGAAATGACAGAAGTTTGTGAATCTGTGGAGATAGTTATTTGTTGAAAATTTAATCGGGAATCGGAGCAAAATATTATTCCGCTTTGCTTATCTGGTGCAAAATTTAAACGAATATTTTCGACCGACGTCCAACAAAAGACGTGGCTTCTTTTTTGTTAACGTTGCACATCATGCTGGTTTGATACAAGGTGACTAAATTACACCAGATATACAGTGGAGTCTCTCTGTAACAGCACTGAAGCGAAGATCAAATATTGTTACTGGAAAATGCTGTTATATAGAACATAAAATATGTAATTTACCTGTACGAAGGGCAGAAAACATATTCTTGATATTAGGAAATGTTGTTATAAAGAAAATTATTATAGATAAACTCCACTGTACATACATACTACTGTTAATTTTTGCCGTTCTGCTAGCAACTGCCTTGCATACTTTTGTGTGACACTTGTATCAATGCTGCTTACTACAGTAGACTCTATAACAGTTTTGAAGGGAAGGGCACAAATGCTTGTTAAACGGGACGGAAAATTATATTTATGCATATTTTATCATAGATTCTGTATAGCGAGTAGTCACCCTCAATAACTAACCTCTTTATAACAACGTTTTCTCCATAACCACTTTGTTTTTCAGCTCTTCGTAAGTCTATAGTGTACACATTTCATTTTCCATACAACTATTTGTACTATACATATATACATATTCGAAAGTGCCTCGGACCCTCTGATGAATGTGGCTATAATTGTGAAGTGAGTATGAAACTCAAGATTAACTTTTTTTCCCACTCAGGTAGGCACTCTGATGCTTCTTAGAATTCTTGTTCTGCCCAACCTTTCTCTGGCTGTACAACCTCAGGGCGTTTTTTTTCTTGCCAACGGAATTCATAAGTTCCATTTTTTGATAAGCCAAATTCTCCTTCCGCTGCCGGTGCTGTACTACTTCTACGCCTTTCCGGTATTACTCATTGGTTTCGCTCAAGAATTCAACAATCAAAATGCCTAGGTGATACAGTACGTGTAGCTTTGTTTCTAGTCCAAGATTCCCGTTGGTAAAGTTTATAGAACAACGGAACATAAAGAGTAAAACATCGAGAACTTACATTGCGTCTTTCAATCGGCCAACTAAATTAATTAATTAGCAAGCCAATAAGGGGACCAAATGGTCAAAGTAATCCCATGCATAAATTTTAAACGGCAAGATTGGAAATCAAAATACAGTCGAACCTCTCTATAACGGTCCCCTTTAAATCAGAAAAATTTTCCCGTTACATATAACGAAAAACCGTTATGGAGAACAGAAATGTCTATGTTAGCAATTGGAGAAAGTTTTTGAGGGAAGCATTTTCAGCCACCGGTATAGAAAGAAAATCATTATAAGGGAGTCCGATATAGAGAGGTTCGACTGTACTTTACTTCTGAAAGCTTGACTTCTAGCTTGCATTGCAACGAGCTACTGCTCGTATGCCTACGCCTGGTTATATAGAAAGTATAAGCGGGAGAGCGGGTTGCATTTTTCGGCGAACATAATTATATACATATGTACATATATGCATATACATATATGCGAATAAATAATATAATAATAAATCATAATATACATAAGTTGCTGCACATTTACTACACAAATGTAATTTATGTGAGTTATGTCAGCTGTAGAATTAAGCAAACATTTCTTAGTTATTTCTGAATCCAATTTATCATACTAATTTGGTATGATCGAGAATTATCAATTTGATCATAAAATTCTCTTAATATTAGAAAATTATATGCACAGTGTGAAAAGGAATTACAGAACCATTTGTAAATATAAATTAAACACATTTAATACGTTTTCGCTATATATAAAGTGTGCGTAAACTTTAAACACGAATACCAACAATTTAAACCCAAGAAGTCCATATATAGTAGCAAAACCACATTTTGCTCCCGAGCGCCGTTCCACGTCACTCGTTTTGTTTTGGGGTTCAGGGTTTTGGTTATTGGCGTTGTTGCGGA
>JAQGBT010005442.1:0-14321 GCA_034698585.1 Disparrhopalites patrizii
CAAGATTAAATGAAAACATGCAAAATTAAATTAAAACATGCAAAATTAAATTAAAACATGCAAAATTAAATTAAAACAGGCAAAATTAAATTAAAACATGCAATATGTACATATGTGCGACATAAAATGTGTATATTGAAAGTTCCAATTTTTGAAGTGAATGAACGGGGAGCTTCGAGGAATAAAATAAATTTTCTTTTAGGATTTAAGATTATTAAAACTCCCATTTTGTATTTCAACGTTATTTTATTATATTGTAATACCTATGCATTCTATTCACAAATTTGAGTCCCGAATATCGAGATCTGACAATAAAAATTCGGGAAGTTAGGGTTCAAAAATTGCTTGAAAAGGTTTCGCTGTTTCTCGAATATTGAACGTAAGAACTGCCAGTGGGTTAATTCTTGTCGGGTAGTCTTTTTTGGCTAGTTTTTCAATGAAATCTTGTTCAAAACACACGTTTAAGCACATACGGATTATTTCTTGGTTATAGACTGTAAGAAGAAGGGAAACCTCCTGTCAATTTATGTGAAATGTGAAATCATTTCCAGGATTTTATGCGTTTACTCACTTTTGAAAAACTACGGACTGCGAGTTAGTCGAAAACAATACGTAAATGTCGATAGGGATTGTAAACGGGCAATAATTATATAATTAACAATAGCCGATTATTTCAATGGAGTACAGGAGAAATAAGAACCAAATTGAGTGTGTTAGTCGTGTTGCGCAAAGCCAACATGAAAATTTGGAACCAATTCAAAAAAATCGATGGATCATTTGAGCTGTGATTGCCACATGAATTGCGCAAATGGACAGAAAAACATACCTATGGTATGGATCGAAATAATCAATGTCTCCCTCTTACAGTTCAAACTAGCGATAGTAGTTAAATTTTTCTATACTAAAAAATTACTGCAAATCCAGTAATTTCAATTTAATAAATCTCAAATTTGTACGACTAATTTTGACCGAGCTGTGACTGTTGTACTGCGTCAAGTCTAAAATGCGAAGAATTATAAAGATATAATTAGACTATATAGAAAAATTGCCGCAAAACACATTCACATGGCAAAATTTTATTGAGAGTTCAGCATAATCCTTTTAATGAGAATTTTCCTTTATTACGCATTCACGAATATTGTTTCATTAAACTCGTAATAAAATCATGCATGTGATATCGTAAATACAATTTTATAAATCGTCGTTTAAGTGTCAAAGTTGACCAAGTTCGTTTTGTCTTAAATGCAAACCTGACTAACGAAGTTTTTGTGAAGCAATTGAAGATTTGTTGCCACACTATTAAGATTAGGTGCATTTATTCCGTTTATTTAGAAAATAAAATTTTGTGTTCTATAAAACAACTTTTTTTTGCCCTTCGTACCAAGGAATGACATCCGACAAAATATGAATTAAAATTCGAATTAAAATACGCGTTTTTCCTAATTATGAATACAAATTTAAATTTCGGATATCTAAAATATGAATTTTAATTCCAATATAATCTTATTCAAATATTCAGACATATGAATTCAAATACTTTCGAATATTTAAAAAATATTATTTTTAACGCAATCTGACATAATTTTTAGCTTAAAATAAGCGCAAAATCAGTACACAAAATTATAAATTGATTCCGGAAATCTAATTTTGCCAAAATCAATGTTTTTAAGAACGAAATTGTTGTAATACTGCCAACCGAAAAAATAAATGTTGCAATACCATGATTTTGCAACAACAAAAAATTGCTCGAAGGCGGGAATTAGTAACATAATAGAAGAATTTTCGAATACCAATAAAGAATCAGAATCCAAATGTCAACTTTTGAATACGAATTCGAATTTCGATTGTATTTGTAATTATAAATTCCAATTAAAATACTTTTCTGACAAAAGTATGGATACTTATTCCGATTAAAATACAGAAAAATATGAATATAATTCCGATTTGAATTCGAATACCGATTCCGATGTCATACCTTGCAGGTCGTACATGTAATGTGCATAATTTATGTTTACAACATTTAGCAACATTTCCCAATAACATCATTTTTCCCTTACCATTAGTGTTGTTAGCCTTTATACGGAGACGTCAGAGTAACACATGATTGGCGTGTTCCTTTTTCGCCGATTTTACGTCGCTTTATATTTGCATACTACTATGCCTACTTACATGACGGGTATACATTTGCTTTTCTATGTATGCTTTCAGACTGCACAAGAAACATCCCTTCAGGATTTCATCACAAGGAAGGACGCCGTGTTGTTGATCATTATCCCCAGAAGAGTGAGGACCATCCCACGATCCACGAAATAGGCACCGCACATGATCACATTAATATCCCGGAGGGCCCGGACACTTTTCAGGAACCAACGATCCTGTTGGCCCTCCAAGCTCCCAATCCCACGCTGTCCCCTAAGCCATCCCCGGCGAACCCCTTTGCTCCGTTCATGGAACTCCGCCAAGAGGGTAAAAAGGACAAAGAGATAGACGAAGCTAAAGAAGCCCAAGACGCCCAAGGCCGCCCCTTGGGCTCCTCCTCTTCGAATGGCTCCATATGTGCAAAAGACGACCCACATGACCATAAGGAACTTCGCCGAAGGAATAACCACGGTGCAGTAGATCCGGTTAAAGTACACCACGTTTATTTGGATGATTTTGTAGTTCCTCAGGTTCTGAGGTGGTTGTCGGAGGGTATTTTGAGTAAATTTGGACGGGATGGTTTGGGGGCGGAGTTCATTGAGGAGGACGAGGACGGAGGGGGCACTTCCGAACCCACTGGTGATGATGACGAAGGCCGAGGCGTGGTAGAGGAAATTTATGTAGCCTAAGGCACACATAGATAGGACTCGGAGGGACATTGGCGCCCTCTTGGGATCCGCCAGGAGGGACACCAACTGCTCCGGTGTTCTGGGATTAGCTAGGGTTCCCAGGAGGACCAACACCCAGATGCCGTTTAGACTGAAGTAGACATTCTCCATGCAGGTCTCAATGACGAAGGTCATCCCTGGCTTTTCCGCCTGGTGCACTCCAAATTCCCCTGAGAAAGTTACAAATTTCCAAAGTGTATCTATTTGAAAATTTCCACAAGTAATTGCGAAAATAATGAATACAAAACGATTCGGAATTTATTCCAAAGTTAATTTATTCGGAATTCGACCCTGTTCTCCAGACAAACTTTTACCTTTTCACTATTTGGTACTAATATGATTCATGGCTCTCATTTTTTCTGTTTCGTGGGTTGGTAATTTAGCAATTGCAAATTCTGTCGGAGTGGCTTTTTGCTGGCAATTTCTTATATTTCTCGGAAATCATAATTTCTGACATTTCTCTCGGAAATAATAATTTCGGATATTTCTGTCGGAAATCATAATTTCTGATATTTATTTCAGAAATAATAATTTCGGATATTTCTTTCGGAAATAATAATTTCGGATATTTCTGTCGGAAATCATAATTTCGGATATTTCTTTCGGAAATAATAATTTCTGATGCTACTTTTGGAAGTGGTAATTTATCAGTTTGGTCGAATTGATTCTGTGTCAATTTTTTGTTAGCTAATTTTTTTAGAATTTGTAAAACACCTACATATGATCCCTTGCAGAAATAGTTAATTTGCAATGTTCAGGGATCCAAAATTACCAGCACCTCTCGCATTTCTCTTGGGTAAATTAATGATGGAAAAACTGCTTATGCTTTCCGCAGTCACAGTTTGCCAAATTTTCTCCAGTATTTGAAATTATTAAAAATACAAATTTTTTCTACAATTGAAAAGAATCCCATTTCCTCCTCTTATTTATCTGTTCTGAATTCCAGGCTTAATCCTTAGCCCTTCACCTTCGAATTATTCTTGGAGGTAACTTACGCGTAATAACTTCCGAAAACCGAAGATAGAGATTCGTGAACGTCCGGATCTCATCCCGGTACAACATAACGGAGATATGCAAGGCCAAGGCGAGGCAATAGTAGGCCAGGGAAAAGCCAACGTACATCTTGCGAAAGGAGGAAGCACCATCTTCGGCTATATTTATTTGAAAGAACCGACCAGCCACGTAAATCGTGTGGAGAATGGCCACGGTCATATTCAGCTTCCAAATGCCCATCCTGATACGGCTCACTCCCTCCACCGTCCTCTCGTAATGATTCCAGACATAAGGTTGAGCCACGATCCATTTGCCAAAAGAGAAGGATTTCCCCAAGTATTTCATCATCTTTGGAGTGACGAACACATTTCGAAGGTCCATTTCTGGATTATTTCAGGCAGTATTTAACAGACAAAGTCAAAATCTATTGTCTGGGTTCGTGGGACTTTTTGCGAGACGTATATTGTGAATATGACTCAAGTCCATACGAATTGTCCAGGAACCTCTGGAATTGTTGTCTAGCAGTAAATGAATAAAAGAAGCCATGAAGTCGTAGAAAAAATTAAATCGTGAGTGGGAAATGCCTGTACAGAGGCTTAATCGCTATTCAATTACCCTGCCAAGTAATTAGTGTAATAACACATGTGGATGAGTCTAAAAATTGTTTTCGTCTAAGTGCACGGACACTGTCGAGCACTGTACCCCAACTGTGGAACGCGTTTGAAGCTGAATTTTTTTCTGTGGTCACTACTATGTATAATGGTCAACTTTTATGTATTATCAATTGGGAAAATGAAAGAGTTGTGACAGAATAATAACTGCGCTTGTGGGTTTCTTTCGGGAATTAATGTAAACACTTGTGTTGCAAATAGTGTTTCACTGTATTCATTTCCGGAGGATTACAGTAGAGTCTCTCTATAACAAGTCTCTTTATAACAACATTTCTCTATAACAACATTATTTTTTCCTCCCTTCGTACATGTAAGGTACATATTTAGTGTTCTATATAACAACCTTTCGCTGTAACAACATTTTTCGTCCTTCCCTTCAGAGTTGTTGTAGAGAGACTCCACTGTATTGGGAACTAAATATTGCTTCTGAATAGTTCTAAAACGCCTATAGGTGTACGTAGCGATATGATTTACTTGGACCAAATGTATAGCAGTAGTGTTTATCACATTCTTCATCAGATTTTGTTTCGTGAAAAACTTTTGGCTATCCCGTTGTTAGGGGATAAGTAGAAATACATGTCAATTCTCTCTATTACGGTTTAGCAAAAAGCAGTCAGAAAAACCATTATAACAAATAACTGGCATAAGGGAAACCGTTAAAAAACTGTTTTAATGGCGGGGGATTCGAAATTACCGAAAAACCGGTATAGCGTGTGAGGGCGCGGGCTAAAACCGTTATAGAAAAAAGGAATTTATGGCGGGGGATTGATAAATTTTAAAAACACCGGCATAGCGTGTGAGGGCGTTGCCTAAAACCGTTATAGAAAAAGGAATTTATGGCGGGGATTCAGAAATTTGAAAAAACCGGCATAGCGTGTGAGGGCGTTGCCTAAAACCGTTATGGAAAAAAGGAATTTATGGCGGGGGATTGATAAATTTTAAAAACACCGGCATAGCGTGTGAGGGCGTGGCCTAAAACCGATATAGCAAAAGACATTTATTGGTCGGGGATCCAGAGCTTCCCCGGTATAACGAAAAAACCGTTATAAAATAACCGTTGTAGAGGAAGATTTTAGCATTAAAATGGTCTCGGGCGGGTTTGCGAACACCGTTATAGTGCGAAAAACGGTATAAGGAGGTCCGTTATAGAGACAATTGACTGTATTACCACACATCTGTCACGTTGTAACAAGCGTCACAAAACTTATTTAATACAGTGGAGTCTCTCTACAACAGCATCCAAGGGAACCCAAAATTTTGCTGTTATAAAAGGAATGCTGTTTTAGAGAACACAATTATTATGTATTCTATGTACAAGGTGCTGGGAATTTCATGACGTTATGGAGAACATGTTGTTATAAGGGGTGCTGTTATGGAGAGAATCCGCTGTACATGTGTCCTCGGTCCACAGATACACGTATGAACTTCTTTGTTTCTACTGTCCAAAATATGTTTGCATAAATTTGTGTTGCATTGTTGTACCTATAGTTATTTTGCCATATAGCTATGTGTTTCTATTTGACCCGGCACTTCTTTTGTTTCAGTTTTACCCTTGTACGTATGTATGTACGTAAAAAAATTTGTAATTAAAAAAAAAATGCTGAGTCAAAGTCGTCCAATTCTTTTACACGTTTGGTGGTTACCCAAAGGTGTAGTGTATAGAATTGCACCTGCAAACACTTTAGACAGTCGGTGTACTGTCCATGTTTAAAGAGCTTCCAGAACAATTTCAGGCTTTTAACCCTTTAGCAAACCTGAAACTAAGAGCCCCATGCACGTAGTTCCAAAAATTCGGTAAGCATCGATACGGATCGTGCACGAGCAATGTGCAATAACCGATCGCTTTAGTTTATTTCCTAACAAAAAAATTGAATTTGAGACCGAAATGGAGTTTGTGTTGCGATAAAGCAATAATTACTTTGGCATCAATTCGAAAAAATCGATTAATTCTTCAGCTCTGATTTCTACATGGAACCCACAAATGAACATCAAACCCCTATCTGCCCCTCGTACAGTCCAAACTATGTAGTGAAAGTAATAAAAATAGGAAAACGGGAAAAGGTACTCCAAGCTACAGATGTAAGAGCCATTTTTAAATCGATATGACCAATATTGACCCAGCTGGGGTTGTCGTTTTGCATCTAAAATACGTTGAAGGAACGGAAAAATAAAATATTAAAATGATACATGGAATAATATAAATTTTAATTTTAGAATCTACTCTTGTCCACTCAGGCCGCAGTAGGGGATAGGATCATTTACTGGTTAGCCATGCATTCCCGAATTAGTCGCCAAATATCTGGATAAACCAACGATTCTAGTACTAAATTAAAAACAAAAAACTAACACAATTAGAAAGTATTTCAGCTCTCACGCGTTTTCTAGAGTGTAATGACACCAACTAAAAATCAATTAAAAAAGTATTACTGACACGGGGCAGCAATTAGTTTTTTTTTTTTTTTTGGAATAACGCCTTTATGCAGAAATGTATTTTACTATATTATATACATACGTATACAGTGGAGTCTCTCTATAACAACTCTGATGGGAAGGAAAGAAATATTATTACTGGGAAATGTTGTTATATGGAACATTAAATATGTACTTTACACGTACGAAGGATGGAAAAAATAATATTGTTATATAGAAATGTTGTTATGAAGAGACTTGTTATAGAGAGACTCCAATGTATTGATTCTTGATTCAACTTGAGTTTAACACGGAGTTGATACGCAAATTTGTACTTTTAGCACGTGGATATTTATTACGTACACTGCCCTTCTATGATATGTGTGTACATATGTATGTAATACACCGTCACTTAACCAGTTTATATGTAGGTACCTATATATATGACTAAATTTCACTGGATATTCTTTCTCCGAAATACTAATAGTTAAAATTATTTTGTCATATTTATGTAGTATTTCTGAATTTCATCAACAATAATATGAAGAATTTTCTCTCTTACTTTCTCCCGATTTATCTCGTCTCTCAAAAGTTTACTTTATAGATACCTACCTATTTACATTCTTTTTATCGATTTTCCTTCCACTTTGCCTTCGTTTTTCTTAATCTTCCTCTGCTTATCTTTCTCCATTCGTTCCTTTCTGTTTTCTCCTTTCTTTCACTTTTCACCCGTTTCCCATTTTTATCTTTTCTTTGTCTCTTTTCTCCGTTTTTCTCAATTTATTTATCATTCTATTAATCATTATCTTTTTCCGTGTCTTTTATGCCTTTTTCTTTCTCGTGCTCTTTCTTTCCGTTTCTCGCATTCTCTCCCTTTATTTCTTCGTTCATTATTTTCTTTTTCATTTTCGTTTTTGCTTCTCTTTCTCATTTTCGTTTTTGCTTCTCTTTCTCAATTTCGTTTTTGCTTCTCTTTCTCAATTTCGTTTCTGCTTCTCTTTCTCATTTTCGTTTTTGCTTCTCTTTCTCTCTCTTTCTTCGTTGCTCTCTATTTCTCCCTTTCGTGTTCTTGTTCCTTTCCTTGTTTCTCTGTTTCTTTCTTCCTTTCTATTTGTGGGTTATTTTCTCCCCAGTTTCTTTCTCTTTCTCTCGTTCCCTCTCTGTTCGTTTCCTGTCTACGCATTTGTAACAAGTATTCCCATTGTTGCGTTTGTGTTTCACCCTTTCCCTCTTTTACCCACTCTCGCTTCACGATTCTCGTGGTGTTGATCTGAGGTTTTCCCATATAAATTCTGTGTTAAATCCAGCTTTCAATCCCATGACGTGACTCTGATAATGGATCTATTGTGACAGTCGGTGGTATGCATGCAGGAAATTGTAGTAGTGACCTACAACACGGCTGACCTGCGTGAGGGCAAGGGTGTATGGTATAAAAAAATACGGCATTAAAACGGACATGCATCAAGGTGGGACAAGTTTCTTTATGTTTTTCTACCAGTCAAATACGAAAAAAGGTGCCAAGAAATAGATGCGAGAGAGAGAGAGAGAAACCGACAGAAACTTCAATTAAATCAAGGATTGACGACCGAATGTGATATGTGCCATCACCTTTCATTTCAGACTCTGATCGATAATGCATGTGAAAAACAAGTTCTCCTGGTTTCCCATCTGTTTTAAATACGATAATGAACAAAATACCGTGCAAACTATGCATCCTTCACGTGATGGCCTCTTGAGGTTGAGGTAGAGGATGAGGAAGAAGATGAGAGTGGGGATAAAAGGATCATCACACGGAGTGAGGGGCTTAAATAACAATAATAATGATGATCGTAAAAGAAGAAATCTCAAGAATTCCTCTCA
Source organism: Disparrhopalites patrizii (assembly GCA_034698585.1). NCBI lineage: Eukaryota > Metazoa > Arthropoda > Collembola > Symphypleona > Sminthuridae > Disparrhopalites > Disparrhopalites patrizii. The sequence goes on from JAQGBT010005442.1 coordinate 8,801, forward strand.
AACACTTTTTCCACAACACTATATAGCATTAGGATCAAATCAAGTGCGGAGGAAGGCAGAAAAAATGTTCTGGGGCAAGCATTCTCACATTTTAACCCTTGATTTCCTCTTCCTGGTCATCTATCTCATCTCTTGTGACATCCATCATGGAGCTGCTGGAAGTGTCCGGATTTACTCGGTCATCAAGAAGTCAGTGACCCCCGTGGGAGCTTCCGGGGTCTTGGTTCATGGACAGAAATTCCAGGATCTCCGGTGTGAAGGGGAGGAGCCGCTGGAATGGGTGTATGCGGGTGAAGGCGTAAGTATTCTTCCAGTTTTTTTAAAAAATATTTTTATTTAATAACATACATGTAAAATTGAAGACTACAGATACAATTCGGATTAAGGGAAATTCGGCTTCTTGCGAGGAAACCCCACAAAAACGGTTGCATTTAATTTTAATTTTGCATTACGTCAACAACTTGCATGTATGTACATAGCTCAACAGTAATAGAAATTAATTTAACTAGATATGTACGGATTACGGTATAAATTATAAATTAATTATAGTTAATCTATAACAAAAGGATTTTGGGTATAATCTCAATATTCCTTATTTAAACAGCGACCTTCCAAGGTCATTGAATTCACCCGCCGAACCAAGACGGAGGCCGTACAGTCTCAACTGAATTTTGACGTCCCGATCAACTCCACCGAATACCCGCAACACACGGGACTCTACATTTGTCGGGCACTTCATAATCACAATAATAGCGCCAGTGTCTATGCATATTTCCCCGGTATGATTTGCTACATTGTTAATTGTTACCCTTTTTCCCATATATGTAGGTTAAAATTTTAAATCTAATTTACAATTTATTAAAATAAAAAGTTTTACTGCAAAAATAATTCTGTTTAACCGCAATGTCATTCATAAAAATTAAAAAGGTCATTAATTACGAAAAAATAACTATTCTCTTGGTGTTTTTTCGGGTCAGATGAAATGAGGCCTTTTATTGGTGATGGCACTGCACCGGTCACCCTCTATTTACCGGAGGCGCTGGACAATCACAAATTCGTAATTCCATGCGCGACCTCCCGCCCGGACTTGGACGTGGCACTGTACCAGCTAATTGAGGTTTGCTTCACCGATTAAAAATTTATCGGCCTAAAAACAGCCTGATTAAAATATATATTAATATTTTAAACTATTTTAAATATTTAAATATTTAATTAAATTTTAAATATTTTAATTAAAAAATATTAATGTGTTGAAACGTGTAAAATTAAAATTAATTCCTCTTTCAGACCAAGAATGGGATCCACGACTTCAAGCGTTTGGCCTATGTCCATGACCCCCAAAAGGGCTTTACCTTGGAACTAACGGACAATGAGACCATCAGCGTCCTCACGGGCGGCTATGCCTGTAAAACAGAGTACGAAGGTCAAGATTATGCCGTCACTTACACTGTCCTACCTCCTAAAGGTAAGTTTAACCCTGGACAATTACTTTTATTTATTTTTTGTTAAATTTTATAATTTTAAATTTTATCCTATAAATTTTATTCTATTTTTTGTTCCCTAATAATCCCATAGTGGTTAAGCCTTCCCCTCCCGACAGTATCATCTACATTGGGAGGGTCATGAATTTGACCTGCGAGTTCAATGAGCCCGTCGTCATCCGGGAGACGGAATCCAGTCGACCCATCTACGATGATGAAGATGACCCCGGGTCATCCTCCGTGGAGGATGATCTTGAAGAGACCACGGAGACGATTCCCACCAATAAACACATTGCCAATTACGTTGACCCCGCCCCCGTCCCGGGCACTTACGGGGAATTCCAGTGCCTGACGGACAATGCGGAGAAGAAGGTTTTGCATGCCTGGAATTATCTAGTCATCGGTATGTTCCTTCTAATTCCTTTAGATATCCTTTTTTTTACAAAAAGAGCCGCTAATTACGTTCATTATTAATACATTACTTTTTTTTAAATTTACTAATTAATTTACCAATTAACAATGCCCCCAAAATCTTGTTTAAAAAACAAAGGGTCCCTTCATGCGCTTCTAATAATGGGTCATTTAGGAGCATCTGTAAAAGGGTTAAATATAAGGCATTTTTTTTAAATTCAATTATTTATTAATTCTATAAATCACGGCACAGGTCGAGAGGCGGACGAATTAAGCGGGATCAAGTACAGTAAAAAACGGAATGAATTCCGATGCAAATCCAAAGCCAATCAGCCCGGAAGTTTGTCCTACGTCCATTGTGCCACTCCGAGTGAATGTACCATTAATGGCGTTTGTCTTCAAAAGGTAAATAAACCTTTAATATATAGAAATATAATGTACAGAAATTTAATAACTGATAGAGATTTTTATTTGATTTTAAAATTAATGTTATTTTGTAGTGGAAAGACAGATATACAGAAGGTTATGGTCAATTTAAAAATAATTTAGTATACTAAATTAATTATAATTAAAACTTTAATTAAAATTAAAGCATTTACAAAAAATCATTTAAAAACAATAAATCTTTCCACAGTACGAAAACTGCCGAGGCTACACCACAACCATTAAAACCCCGCATACATGCAAATCTTCTGGGAGTAAGCTCTGTACGAAGATCAAGATCCGTTGGTCCAGCCACGGTTTCATCCGATGCAAGGCGGAAGGGATCGACGAAATCCGGAGTTTCAACGACACCGGACTCCGAACGGAGGAGGCAGAGCCGGTATTAAGCCTGAATTTGACCTTGAACAAAATTTCCCCGCCGAAGACCAAAGGCCACCAATTGGTAAACGTGACCCTCCACCGATCCATGTACCACTTCACGGAGGGACAGCGCTGGGCCGTTATCTACGCGAGCAAGCAAGGATCGGAGGAGAGCACCGAAGATGTCCTTTCCAGTAGGAAAACATTTGATTTTTCAATTTTTTTTACTTGTACCATCAAAATATAGAATATTGACAAGAAAAATTTTGGTGCAGAATCCAGCAAAAATTTGTCCAGGGACGAAATGAGTGTGATCGTATCCGTTCCGGTTTATCCGGATAAAATCCCGGTGCAACTCATTTGTCGGGTGCCCTTGAGGGCTTCCATGGACTGGCGGATCATCTCGGTTCACCTGACCCCAGAAGGGGATGAGGGTCAAGAGGTCATTAGTAACAGTGTGAAGGACGCTACCACCCAGGAATCTCCTTCCAAGCTCAATAATGATGATAATAACGACATCCAATCAGAAGTCACGACCGTTCCCACAAGTCCCAAGATAGAATTTGTGTAAACAAGCAATTTTCTTCCAAAAATATCCTGTGTTACTTACCTGGAATTTTTTAAAAATCTTTTTCCATTATTTATCCAAGGTTTTATTCTTTTTCCGGGGAAATATATGTTCTTTTTGGGTTCTTGTTCAAATGTGTTCGTATGGCCTTTTTATCTATGAATAAAAGCCGCGTGTGGTCTTTATCAGTCAATCAGCGTTTTTTTCCTCAAAGTTAAGGTGGGTGGATCAAATGTGATTATTTCCCGGCAGCCTCTGCCTTTAATTTGAATGAGCACCCTTTAACTATCATATGGATTCAACGTGTTTTAAGTTCGTTTGTGTATTCCAATAAAACGTCTTTCTGCGATTGAGCGTGCATATGACCATAATTAAAGTATTTCATTTTTCATTTGATTAAATTCGCCCAAAATACGTTCATTATGCATTAACAGGATTAACTACAGTTTTTCGAAATTCTACTCGCCTGTGGCACCATAGCTAACATTTTCTAAATTATCTTCCTTCCCATCATGTAACCAATCGGAAAATTGCCCTGTTTGCACAATTCAATCCCTGTAAAATTCTGCATGATGTCTATAAAAAAGGCTCTATAAAGTCTATAAAGTCTTGTAAATCAAACAAAACTTAATCAAACAAAAATAGAGAGTTAATTGTAGTTTAATTGAAATAATCAAGAAATTATGCTAGGGCAAGCCAAAAGTATAATTGAAAAACTTCATTTTATGTCTTTTTGTATTTTGTACAATGTTTCTGAAGGCAAAATATGATTTCTCCAAAAACGTGGTAGACTTTTTACCAAAAACACTAAAATGATATATTTATTACCAAAATATCAACTAAAAATTCAATCACAAACTGATAAAATTACGCCTTCAAAAAGACAAAAAAAAGAATAAAAAATTCAGGATAGGACAAGAGAGAGAAAAAGTTCAGTTGAGCTCCAATTTTGTAACTGGCCTTTTTCTTCGTCGACATTCAGAAAGTAGCCTCTGGAAATTACGGGTCATTTCCAAAGAGGGAAAAATTATTCAAACTAAAAAATCCAATTATTTTAATTTTACTAAAAAAAACTTTATAGGAGAAATACATACATATATGTAAAAATATTTCCTTTTTATGTTTTCTGGAGTCCCTTTTATTCTTCACAAAAATCCCTTCAGCCAGTGCTTCTCAAAAGATAAGAACTGGCCGGTCATTCCCATTAATTAAAAAAAATACCTCCATAGCTTATCAGAGATACGCAAATTCCCACACCTTCCCTTTTTCCACAAACAAGGTGAAGACTTGGAACATTTTTTTTATACACCTATTCTAAATAATATTTTTATTTTTACCCACAAAAGTCCACAGAACAAAAATACTAAAAATAATCGACATTTCCATTCGTTGTAGACATTTCAATACCGATTTTCCCAGAAAAATAAAGAACTATAGAACTATAAGCACATAAAAAATAAAATCTTACTTTGAAAAAAGGTTATATTTTGGAAATGGGTATTATATATATTTATATATTATATGAAAAGGGTATTTCAATAAATTCTGAAAAAGCACGAAATTGCTGTAATTCATTCGTATTGAACCTAGAATTTCCATTTTGTTGAAATGTATGAAGAAATATCTAAAATTGAAGTCATAAAAAGCAGTCTGTAATGAAAAGCAACAAATAATATTTATAAACAAGCATTGTTTTCGTCGTAAAAATCATAACGGTTTTAATTATGGGTTTTAATTATGCCGTATACAGTTTTATTATACTTATTTATTTATTATGCAAGTTATTTATAGTTAAATTTGCAAATATGAACTTATTCCAGTTTGTGTACGCGTACACCGCAGCGCGCGTATATAGCTTTTTCCATTGAAATTTTTATTTCTTCTATGCGATCACCTGATTTCCTTGGCTCAAAAAAGAACTCAAAGAGCCATTTCAAAAGTAAACAGAGAACACATGTTTGCTGGGTAAACTTTGTTCATCCAAAAAAGGGTTTATAACAGTTTACATTTTTTACATTTCAAAGTTACACTGTTAGTTTTTGTGATTGTGATTTTCTTACATCCTTTTTGTACACTTATCTTTATTTTCTCAACAAATTATCTTTTCTTCATGTGTATTTTATGTATACCTATACATTTGTCATTGTTATTGTTAGTCCATTGATCTTTTCAGGTTCTCCATCAAGAATTTTACCCAAAATAAATCGTATAAAAGCTTTCCCATAAAAAAGTGATTTTTTTTTTCAATTTTCACGTA
>JAQGBT010005443.1:0-14320 GCA_034698585.1 Disparrhopalites patrizii
AGAGAGAAAGAGAGAAACCGAAGAGAGGGAACGAGAAATATCGATGAGAGAGAAAGAGAGAAACCGAAGAGAGGGAAAGATGAAGAGCGAAGAGAAAGAAAGAGAAAGAGGATGAGCGAAAAGAAAGATAGAGAAAAATAAAGAGAGAGAGAGAGAGAGAGAGAGAGAAAGAGCAAAAGAAAGAGAGAAAGAGAAATATAGTGAGGGAGTGAAAGACAAAAGGAGCAAAGGAGACAAAGAGAGAAAGAGCGAAGATAAAAAAAAGAGAAAGAGAGAAGAGAACGAAAGAGAAAGTGCGAAGAGAAAGAAAGAGAAAAAGAAAGATGGAGAGAGAGCAAAAGAAAGCCAGAAATAGAGAAATAGAGAGAGAAATGAAAGAAAAGCGAGATTGGAGGCGAGAATTTCAAAATGGAGAGCGAGAGGAAGCAAGATAGAGAGATAAGAAACAAGGAGAGAGAAAGGAAGAGAACGGCCGAGAATATAAAGAGAGATAAGAGAAGAGCGAGACAAATGAAGAGACAAAGAGGGAATGTGCACGATATTCATTGAGCGACTCGACTTGCCGGAAAGAATTTTAATTGTGAACTTGACACAACGACAAGTCATTTTTACGAGGCTCGTTAAAAGAGAGCGCAAGATGACGACGAGGGACACACTGGAAGAGTGAGAGAGAGAGAAAGAGAGAGAGACAGATCCCATAAATCTCCCTTAACTCAACTTGTCAATGTGAATAAATATTTGCATGCTTACCTCACAATAAAATCCCGCATAAATGTCACCATTACGATAGCTTTATGGAAGTCGAGCCTTTAATGAGGACCAGAGAGTTTTAGGGGGAAACTTTTTTCTGTCTCTCCATCTGTCTCTCTCTCCCTTTATCTCTGTATTACAAACTCATCTTCTCTCTCTCTCCTTCACCCTCCAGCTTTTTTTTACGACTGGACATAAACTCGAATTTCCCACTGTCTGCCCTCACAAGTTTTGTCCCTTTCCTCTCTTCTATCAATTGGCTCCAGTTGCAACTTCTTCCTCTTTGCATCCTCACTCCCAACTGCCTTGCAAATGCTCTCTCCCGTGCAATTTCCCCCTAAATAATTGCGCACTTCACAGTAATTACTGGGACGCATTTTGGGCATTTTTAACCCATTTCCCCTCTGCTTTGATCATTTGAATTTTCCCTCGAATTGTCCTCTTGTTACGAAGTTCATTATAAGCCTTCGAGAAATACATTTAGTGTCTCAAGATTTCCTTTTGGATTTTTCAACAATTCCTGCTGACCAAACCAAAGCTTTTTAAGACAAAATAAAATGTCCTAGCCATCGTGCTGGGGTCAAATCTCTCTGCGTGTGATTGTATTTGAGACGACAGGGCAAAGTAACTAAATTACAATAAGTTTCAAATTAAATGACACAAATCACTAGCTCGAACAAGAAAAAAAGTTGTTGGGCTGGGCAAATTAAAATATAAAGTAAACGTTAGTCGGCTTATACATGACAATTCTCTGTCCTTTTGACCTCTTCAGTGTCTTTTTTCTTGTTTTCTTTTTTGATTTGCTTAAAAGAAAACCGTGAGCAATAAGTGATTAATACAGATTAACGTCAAGTGACGCGGGACATGTATTTACATGGCCAGGTAATGTCCCAGGTTGTTCCCAGGGAGTTTAATGGGGATGAAATTTGAATAGGAATTTGTGCAAATCTTGTGGGGCTTACATGTACATAATAATCTACTTTAACGACCCACATCATCATCCTAAATTCCTCTCTCTCTCTCTCTCTCTCTCTTTAATTCCGTCTCTCTCTCAATGTCGTTCTTCCTCCAAAATTTTTATAGGCATATCAATTTTTCCTCCATTCATTCGCCTCCTCCATTCTTCTCCAGTCAGCCGATGTCTCCTTCGCTCTCTCTCTCACAAACACACACGCTTTCTCTCTATTTTCCTCTGTACCAAAGTCATCCTATAGAATTCATTCATGAATGACGTGACAAGTCAAGTGCGTAAGTGGTGATATTGTGACTCCCTCCGTCGTCGTCTCTCTCTCTCATCTGTCTCTCTCTCAGGGACATGCACATGACAAAGCCATAGAGGATGGAATGACAGTCATAAAACTTTTTATTCTTTTCCATCCATCCGTTTGATTACCTGGAATTGTGGGATATCTCATCTCTATTTAAACTATATAACCCTTTCGCCGTTTCTCTCTCTCTCTGTTTTCTCTACTCTCCCCCTCTTTCTCGTTTTCACTGTCTTTCTTTCCCTTGCTTTCTCCCTTTTTAAATCCCTCCCCTTCTGTTAGTCCCTTTCCCCTTCCTTTCTCTCCTTTTCACCCTATTTTTCTAATTATCGCCCTATTTTCTTCCGTCTTTCTGGTTTCTCTGCTTTACCTCGCTTTTGCTTTTTTCGCTTCGTCTTTCTCACTCTTTTTGTCTCTGTATTACCTCTCTTTCTGCCTCTATTTTTGTCTCTGCGTTGCCTCTTTTTTCGCCTCTTTTTCCCTCTTTTTTGCTTCTCTTTTTGCCTCTATTTTTGTTTATGTTTTGCCTCTTTTTTCGCCTCTTTCCCCCTCGTTTGTGCTTCTCTTTTTGCCTCTCTTTTTGTCTCTGTTTTGCCTCTTTTTTCGCCTCTGTTCCCATCTTTTGTGCTTCTCTTTTTGTCTCTCCTTTTGCCTCTCTTTATGTCTCACTTTTTGCCTCTTTTTTGTCTCTCCTTTTGCTTTTTTTTCTCTCTTTTTTCATCTTTTATTGTCCCTCTTGTTGCTTCTCTTTTGTCTCTCTTTGGTTCTAATTTTGTCTCTCTTTTTGCCTCTCCTTTTGCCTCTATTTATGTCTTATTTTTTGCCTCTTTTTTTGTCTCTCTTTTTGCCTCATTGTTTGTCTCCTTTTTGTCCCTCTTTTTGTTTCTCATTTTGTTTCTCTTTTTGTCTTTTCCTCTCTTTTTGTTTCTCTTTTTGCCTTTTTCTCTCTTTTTGTTTGTGCTTTTGCCTCTTCCTCTTTTTTTGTTGCTCTTTTTGCCTTTTACTCTCTTTTTGTTTGTGCTTTTGCCTCTTCCTCTTTTTTTTTGTTGCTCTTTTTGCCTTTTCCTCTCAAGTTGTTCTCTGTATCACCCCGATTCTTGTTATTTCCATCTAAAATACACATCCATACATTCCAGGAGAAAATGATTCTGCCCATGAAATGATTTGGACTCTTCCCACTCCCAGCTCTCTGCCTCTCGACCTCGTCCAAAAGGTATCACATCACCCATGACAGAAGGTAAGTTCGAGAGAAGAAGCACGAGAATTATCAGAATGCAAAGGAGTGTACAAGATCAATAAATAACTCACATTAGTAGTAGACTTCAAGGAGATTGACTTATTATTAAAAAAAAATCCTCCGGACCCACTGTCCTCTCATTTCCTTTACAAACTATGTACGTTATATGTACGCCCATCCAGAAATTATTCCAACACGATAAACAAGTCAGATCCAGACACTATAAAGTGCCTTTATGTCCCCAGCCGTACCAAGCGAGCATGTCAAGTGTACCCTTCCATGCACTTGTTTCTGTGGCTGTGAAACGGGAGAGATGCTAATCTTGGGAGCAGGACTTGTTTTTTTTCGGGGGGGGGATGATTGTATCACTTGAAGGTGAGAGGGAGAAAAAGGGATACAAAATGGACTTTACGAGGGAGTTGAATCTATAAAATACCAATATCTGGTTCAAATCGCCCATTTTGCCCTTTATTAGTGGGTCCTTCTATAGATCCGCCGCATTTTCGGGAATTTTCTCAATTCTTTTATTCCAAGAGCTCCAGAATATTTTAATTTGAAATTTCCTTCGAATCTTCTTGGAAATGGGACCGTCGGGATATTTGTTTTTTGAAGAGCCAAATCCGAATCCTTTATCTCCAAAAATCTTCAGAAGGGAAAACAAAGCTCTACTTTGGAGGAGATTTGATTTTCCAGGAAAGAGAGAGAAAATAAAGGGAGAGGAAGGAGACGCAGGTAATCCGCTCAAAGGCCCTACAAAACACATGTGAGGGGGACTCATAAGCCCCAAAATGGCAAAAGGATGGGAAATGTGCCTCCATTTACCCCCTTGATCCCTTCCCTGTTGTATACAAATGTAATGGGGATTGAAAAAATCTCTCCAGGAAAAAAAAATCAATGAGGGAAATGTATTACAACAAAAGAGCGACACAGAAGGATTTCCTTGATTCCTTAGCCCTAATTGGCTATTTAAGGAGGCTAAGCGGAAGACGGGGGGCTAATAACGGGGCTAAAAAGGTAACATTTGTGTCATTTCCCCGGACGGAAACCCCACACACATTCTCTAACGAGACGGAGAGACATCAAAAAACGTGACTTATTACCCGCCCCTCCCCCCGAAAGCTCAATACGACATTACAATGCATATATAACGATGCAAATCAAAAGGAAATCAGGGATCCTACTACTACCTACAAGATTCTTGCACATTTTTCAAAAGAGAGGAGGAAATCCTTTTCTTGGCAATGTTCTTGTTACGTGGAAGTTCGTCTTTTGTGGGTCCATTCTGTCAAGTAATAGCTTGTAGTTTATACAGATTATGCCAAAAAATGTGTAGGCAACACACGTGTATTGTATTTGGGCGAATGGTTCAACGTCCAGTAAATTCAGTATGGATTCAGAAGAGGAAGTGAGATATCCCATAAAAACTGAGACAAATGAAGGATGTGCTTCTGTGAGGACAACACAAAAAGAATCACGAGACCACGAGGACTAAAAAAAGGACGTAACAGAGAAAAGCAGAAAAAAATAGAAATAGAAAGAGAACGAGAAAAATAGAAACAGAAACAGAAACAGAAAGAGAAAAATGGAAACAGAAAAAGAAAAATAGAAACAGAAAAAGAAAAATAGAAGCAGAAAAAGAAAAATAGAAGCAGAAAAAGAAAAATAGAAACAGAAAAAGAAAAATAGAAACAGAAAGACGAAGAGAGAGAGAGATGAAAAGGCAAGAGAAAAAGAAGAAAGGCAGACAAAGAAGACGTAATTACATCAAAAGCAGAAAATGGGACGGTATATATATAGAGAGAAAGCAAAGTCAAAGAGGAAGAGAAAGCATATTAAAAAATGGAAAGATTCAAGAAGAGAAAATGAAAACGAAAGAGAAAGTCAGCAGAAAGAGAAAATAAAAACAAGAAAAAACAAAAGAGAAAGTCTGCAGAAAGTGAAAATTAAAACAAGAAAAAACGAAGGAGAAAGTGAAAATGAAAACAATAAAAAACGAAGGAGAAACTCTGCAGTAAGTGAAAATGAAAACAAGAAATAAACGACAGAGAAAGTCTACAGAAAGTAATAAGAGCTTTAATAAGAAATAAACGGAGAGAAATTAGAAACAATGAAAGATGGAGACAGACACAAAATCTTATAAATTCGGAGAAAAAATTATATTTTAGATTTACACATGGGCTGGTAAAAAATACAGAAGGGAAAAGGAATAACAGAAGTTCCGCTAGAGAGAAAAATCCAAGAACAACAAAAGAAAGAGAAAATACTTAAGAGAAAATACTTAAAGAGACAAAAGCCATACATTTCATCAATGCAAAAGGGAACAGTTCGGAAATGGACATAAAGCCAAAGAGTCGGGCTAGAGGACAAAGAGAGAAGTGGGCGGGAATGAATATGATTGATGCACTGCTGCCTAATCAACTTTGACATTCCATTTAGTTAAATAAATGCACCATGAGCACATTACATGCGTCTTTCCCCCGGAGCCTCTCAGCCTTCCTGGCATGCTCCAATTACGGAGTTCATTTGAGTGGAGGATGGAATCTCAAGAGAATCTCGACCAATTAATCCTCAATGGCGTTTTCCCCCCTGAGTAACCACACATGGCTTACTAGCACACTGTGCAAAGAATATTATATTGAAGCTCCTGGTAATTACTATTTAAATTCAAAAGGTGATATTTCTCTTCTCTTTGCACTTGCTCCTAATTGTTTCCGTCCGATAAATTCTACTACGTGGGCTCTCTGATAACTCTTCCTTGAGGCAAGGAAGAGGGAGTTGGGAAGATGAAAAAAAAATTGGAATACGTTAAAGAAGTCAATTTGAATATTATCGACGACTCCATCAATAATTATGAGGAGTTAAGGTAGCCTATTGCCACAGGTGAAGAGGTATACAGACGGCAGCAGAGGCCGGAGGAGGATTCGAGAAAGAAAAGCAAGATTGATTGATGATTACAGAGCCACTGCTGACGTTCTCCATGTAACTCCCACACGCTTAATCCTTTTTCTAAACCACAAAACAAACTCACATTGGCATTCAGCAACTCTTCTCCTTTCTTATTTGGAGTCTCTTTTTTTAACACTGAATTTGTTCCTCTGTATTTTCTTCTTTCTGATCGCTATTTTAAATCTCTTCACGGTGCTTTTTCTGAATTTCACCCGTATTTCTCCCTTTTTCCTTTATCTTGTCCGTACTTCTTTTTCTTCTTTATTTTTCTCGCATTTCTTTTTCTTCTTTATTTCCCCCTTTATTTCTCTCTTTCCTCTTTTATTTTCCCGTATTTCTCTCTTTTCTCCTTTATTTTTCCAGTATTTCTCTCTTTTCTCCGTAGTTTCAGTACGTCTCTCTCTTCATCTTTTTCGTAATTATTTCTTTTCTCCTTCTGTTTCGTAATTATTTATTTTCCCCTTCCTTTTTCGTAAATATTTCTTTTCTCCTTCATTTTTTTCTCCTTTATTTTTTCTGTATTTCTCTCTTTTCTCCAACTTTTCCGTACGTCTGTCTCTGCTCCTTCAACTTTTCTGTAATTCTCTGTTTTCTCATTCTCCGCATTTCTTTCTTTTATCCGTCATTTTTCCTTATGTTTCTCTCTTTTATCCTCGATGTTATTCATATTTATTTCTAAGTCTCCTCTATTTTACCATATTTATTTATTTTCTCTTTCCCTGCATTTCTCTCTCTGCTTTCTAGAAAGAGGAGAATTTTCTCCTCTTTCTAATCTTCACTCTGTATCTCCTTCCTCTTTAATTTCTCGTCCTTCTCGAGTTTATTTTTTTCACTGTTTTCTCGCCAGTTTCCTCTCACTCATCTTTTTGCATTTTGTGCTCTCTCCTTAGATGTCTCTCTCTTCGTTATGTTTTGAATTATTTGTTTCTCCTCTATATTCTTTTGACGCTCCTTCATTTCCCTTCGTGATTTTCTCCCTCCGGGCTTTCAATCTCTTTCTACTTTTTTCATTTCCTTTATTTGATTCTTCCCTCCCCGATTTTTCTTTTCTCTGTATTTTCGTCTCTTTTCCAATGCATTCTCTCATATATTTTTGTCTCTTTTCCAATGCATTCTCTCATATATTTTTGTCTCTTTTCCTATGTATTCTGTCTCTTCTTTTCTATATTTCTTCTCTTTCTTATGTACGTTCTCTGCCGTTCCATCTCGATCCTTTGCTTATTTGCCCCAATAATATGCATATTTATGCCCGGCAACATTTATTCACTCAGCAACCGAGGAAATGTCCAACTCCTTGAGATTCACAAATCATTGCTCGGAACGGCATTCCCAATTTTTTCCCACCCAAATGAGAATTACGAGCATCAACAATTCACGTCAGAGGCTCAACAATGCCATGTAATCCTCCATGTCCATCTCTCTCAGCTCTTCCACTTGAGAAAAAGCGTTCCCCCACGCGTCTTTAATTCCTCCGCCCTTGCACTGTCAACATTGCATGTGCATACCCAGGACTTTGGCTACTCCTCAAAACGTTTACTGCCCTGTAGCCTCTCAAAAATGGAATGAGGGCTGAACATGCACCAACTGATTATGAACAAGAAGAAGACGAGTTGATGAAACGGGATGAGTGACATTGTCAGTAAATAAACAAACAAGAACATGGTGCACTTGCACAGAGGACAAGGTACATTGTGGTCAGCGGCAGAGATATAATTTATGCAATCTTGAAAGCGGACTTTGTGCCACCCTGTATTCACTCCCAGCCACTCCCTTATTATTGCCTACATTCAAAATTAGATTAGCTACAAATGTGTCTGCATTTTGCTCTTCTCCATACTTGAGTTTATGCCTCATTTGCATCCTCCAGGAAACCAATTTTTTTTTTTATCTTGAACAAAATTATGATGCACACCCTCCAATGCACCAGAATGCAGCTCTTTCTTAAGGTAACAACAAGTTTTTTATGGCCTTTTTTCACCTCACTGACTACTCATGGCCTTAATTGGTAATCAATTTATTTTTACACAATGATGCAAATGCATGATTTCAGCTTTTGTTATTTCCTGGAAAACTATTTCAGTTTTTACTTTGCATTTTTCAATTTCTCTCCCTTTCACGTTTCTCTCATTTTCTTTTTCCTCATTTGCTTTATTTATTTATCTCTTTTCTTCGTTTATGAACGTCTTTTTTTGCTGTTCGCTCTTTCATTTGTCGCTCAATTTATATTTTCGATTTCGTATATTTTTATTTTTATTTTCCATTTTGCATCTTTTTATTTGTATTTTCCATTTTGCATCCTTTTATTTTTTTTATTTCAGTTCCTCTTTCCTTGTTTTCTTATTTTTTGCTATCATCTGCCATCTTTCGGTTATATTCTTTCTCTCGTTTCCTTTGACACTTTATATCTCCTCTTTTTCTCTATCTCTCATTTTATTTGCCACATTCGTTCTTATTTTTTCTCCCTTCATATTTCCTTGTCTAATTTCTCATCCAATCTTTTTCCTCTCCCGTCCATTAACGTAATTCATTGTCACTGCAAATGGAAGGAATGAGCCAGAAATCATTTAAATTTAAAATAATAATACATTGTAAGCGTTTACTCACTAAAGTCACAAAAAAATGTCCATCGCGAACGCAAATAGTTCTCGTAATTCCTGGAAATGTAGCAGCAAGGTTCTCGTCCAAACGGTAACAATTGGCTAAGTAATATTGCTATACATGTCAAATATGGGTTTACTGTGGCAAGGTGGAAGGAGGTCAACTTAGAAGCCCGCGACACATTTACGATGGATGACAAGACAACCCATCCATTTAATTAATAAATAAATGCTTCCCAAATTGTTAATATGTATATGAACAAATTGTAATGACTAAGCCGGAGCGTAATTAGGGGTTGCTTTAATTGTCATTAGCTTCATGCATGCCATAAATGTCCTCCGATGCTAGCCCCTTGCTTTCCCTCCCTATAACTCCTACCATGTTATGCAATTTCCCGCGCGGAGAGAGAAAAACACTACGCACTAATTTTGTTTCGCTCCACCAAATATTTGTGGGCTGATAAAGGGAAGATTATGATAAAAAAAGGGTTAAACGGAAATTCCGTTACTGAGCCGTTAAATTAGTACGTATTGTCATTTTCAATGTGCGTGAATAATGCTGGAAAAAAGTTCCATTTATCTCCCAGAAAGAAAAAGGAAATCCTGCTTACGCAAAATGGGACCATCGCTCTCTGGCAAATAATCTATAGAAGGTACACTCAACCTCTAGAAATACAACTCAACATTTTGAATTTATCCAATTTCAAAAGCAATTTTCTCCCATTTGATACATGCCCCAAAAATAATTTTACTTCATTTTCTCCCATGTAATTGTGCTCCCAACAATTACGTGAATTGTATATTATACATACCTACGTGTATTCTGTACATAAACAGGGGGCATTGGCATATTTTATCCTGGAAAAGGAAATACTACGAAACAAGTCATGAATATTCATAACAAGAATTTCTCTGAAAGTCCCTCCATAATTTTCCCCAAGTCGAAAATCTTCATTGATTTTTCTGGGTTCGAACGCACACAGTCAATTCCCTGGTAAATCCCTTCTCATTTAATTCTTCAGGGAAAATGGAAAAATATATTTAATATTCTGGGCATACAAACGTTTTCCTGAATAAATATTCAATTATCCACATGTCAATACTCAAAACCAAACCTTTTTTTACGCAATTTTTTTTTAGTCGGAGAGGAAAAACACACGTGAGGGAAATGAAGAGCTTCGGAATGAGAAAAAAATGTATGTTTGTTTACGAGAATTATACCCCGTGCGTGTGTGCGTATGCTTAAGCAGGGCGTATACCTCCGTATTCCCCCATAAATTACGGTATGGACAGGAGATTGATTGAATCTAACGAAATCCACACGCCCACCATGAGATCAATGCCATTTTATTCTCGCATTTCCGTTTAAGAGAGAAAGAGAGAGAATAAAAAATGCCGCAATTCCCCGGAATGTCCCTCGATTAACATTAAGTAAATTACGGCCAGTTGACTCTACCTGCACATCTTTGACGAATTGGTTGCTCGCATGTATATGCACGGCATTGAATTCTCGGACAGAGTCGAACTTGAAAATTATTTCCACGGGACTTGAGCTGTTCTTCGTGTCATTCTTCCATCCAACCCAACCTTTTCCTGCAAGGAGAGGCAAAAAAAAATACATGAGACATTTATAATGAAAGCCTATATAGCAACAATAATAGTTTTGGAGGTGGAAAACTTCTTTTGGTCCTTTCAGCCAGACTTTTTTTTATAGTGATTCATCCGTATGACGACGTGGAAGGGAGAGACGAAGAGAATCAGAGGGAGAGACGAAAGAAAGAGAGCAAGTGAAGAGGAAGCGTGACAAAACAGAAGTGAGAGAGAGGAAAATCAGAAGAGAGAGAGAAACAGAACTGAAGAGAGAGAAAATTGAAGTGAGAAAACAGAAGAGAGAGAAAGAAAACATAAGTGAGAGAGAAAAAAAATTGAAGAGAGAAAACAGAAGAGAGAGAGAGAGAAAAGTAAAAAAAACAGAGAAAATTGAAGGGAGAGAGCGAGAGAAAATTTAAAAAAGAGAGCGAGAGAAAATTTAAAAAAGAGAGCGAGAGAAAACTGAAAAGAGAACGAGAGAAAACTGAAGAAAGAGCGAGAGAAAATTGGAGAGAGAGCGAGAGAAAATTGGAGAGAGAGCGAGAGAAAATTGAAAAAAGAGAGCGAGAGAAAGTTTAAAATAGAGAGAGAGAAAATTGAAGAGAGAACGAGAGAAAATTGGAGAGAGAGCGAGAGAAAATTGAAAAAAGAGAGCGAGAGAAAATTGAAAAAAGAGAGCGAGAGAAAATTGAAAAAAGAGAGCGAGAGAAAGTTTAAAATAGAGAGAGAGAAAAAATTGAAGAGATAACGAGAGAAAATTGGAGAGAGCGTGAGAGAAAATTTAAAAGCGAGAATTGAACAGACAGCGAGAGAAAATTTGAGAGAGAGCGAGAGAAAGTTTAAAATAGAGAGAGGGAGAGAAAATTGAAAAGAGAACGAGAGAAAACTGAAGAGAGAGCGAGAGAAAATTGGAGAGAGAGCGAGAGAAAATTGAAAAAAGAGAGCGAGAGAAAATTTAAAATAGAGAGAGAGAGAGCGAGATAAAATTGAAAAAAGAGAGCGAGAGAAAATTGATAAGAGAACGAGAGAAAACTGAAGAGAGAGCGAGAGAAAACTGAAGAGAGAACGAGAGAAAACTGAAGAGAGAGCGAGAGAAAATTGGAGAGAGCGTGAGAGAAAATTTAAAAGCGAGAATTGAACAGACAGCGAGAGAAAATTTGAGAGAGAGCGCGAGAAAATTTAAAAGAGAGAGATTGAACAGAGAGCGAGAGAAAGCAGAAGAAAGAGAGAAAACAAAAGAGAAAGCGAAAATAAGCCCAAGAGCAAACAAAAGAGAGAGAGAGAAAACTAAAGAATGATGAGCGAGAACTGCAGAGAGAGAGAGAACGAAAGATAGAAAGAGACAGATAGGCGGACAGGCGGAAAATAGCTGAGACATAGGAGAACAAGGGAGAAAAATGGAGAGAACGAAAAAAAGAGAGATATAAATAAGCTTCAAAGTGGGGGAAAATGAAACTAAAAAGACTGAGAGTAAGAAAGGGAAAAAAAGAAATGGGAAGAGAGAGACGAGATGGCAAAAAGAGAAAGAGAAGGACAACCGAGAGAGAAAAAGTGAAAAGGGGTAGGGAGATACAGAAATGTCGAGATTCAGGAAGGGCTGACGAAGGTGGAAGTAAAGGTAGAAATGGAGAGAGAGAAAAAAAACTTGCCAAGTAAACTTTTTGAGCAAACATAGCGTGCCATAAACTTATCTAAATCCTGGTGATAAAAAACAAAATGTCTTCCTCCCATTCCCGAGGAAGTCCCATAATGCCAGTGACTCAACATTGTCGATTCCTCTCTTTACCTTCCCTCTCTCTCTCTCTCTCTTAGCTCCCTTGCTGACTCTCCGGTGAATTAGCCTCACGATGAAGGAACGGAAGGGCATACACAAAAAAAACTACAGGAAAGAAAAGGAGCTGGGGATATGAGAGATCCTCATATGGGAGTATTATCATCCGGAGCGGTAGAGAGAGAGAGAGAGAGAAACATGAAGGAGTTTATTTACTTTACCAATTTAAACATGCAGAAATATAGTTTTTTCCCTCTATTCCATACCGGCACACAGGGCCATGTCCAAAGTGAAAGAATTTCGTATAATGGTTGAGTACACAGACAGAGAGCCATGTGTATTGGAGGAGGGAATGGTTTTGGAAGAGAGAGAGAGACAGATATACAGAGGAGCTTAGAAGAGACGAGAGGGAGAAGGCAGTAAAGAGTCTCTCATTTATATTATCCTTCAAAAGCTTCGGAGATACACCCATGCGTGTAGTGCGTAAAAGCCTGTGTTGTGTGCAGAGCGAGAGATTTCCAAAGTGGAATGAGTGCGGGAGGGCTTGACAAAAGAGAGAATGTCCAAAGAGAGAGAGAGCGAGACAAAATACAGGACTAATGGATAAATTTAGAAAAATAAAAATGAAGAGAGAGAGACTGAGAGAAGAAAGAGAGAGAAGAAAGAGAGAGAGAAAGAGAGAGAGCGAGAGAGAAAGGGAGAGAAAGAGAGACAGAGAGAGAGAGAAAGAGAGAGACTGCGTGTGCAGGGGAATAAAAGGACCCAGGTGTGCCAGTCAAATTATTAGACGCAACAAAATTTTACCACCCCACTTTCTTCTCAATTGCCTACAACCACTCAATTGAATTTCTACACACACACGCGAGAAGAGCATTTCTAAGGGTTCGGATATATAAGAGAGAGAGAGAGAGAGAGAGAGAGTGCGGGAGAGGGATGCGGAGGGAAAAAGAGGGAATGCCACAAGAAGCAATGAAATATTCACGATTCATAAATCTTGTGAAATTTCAACGTTTGCATTTTGATTAGCATCAAGTTGTGAGAATCCGGTTCCATCCACTACATACATACACACAAATGTGAGCAAGGAGCGTCAAATAAATAGATGATAGAAAAAAAAGAAGACGGAGAGAGTGGAATAAATATAAAAAAATATTCTCCGATTTATTCACCCGTACCAAAATAAATGTCCATAATTTCCAACGGAATTCCTCGGAACAGCAACGCCTCATTCATAATCACGTGCATTTCCAAAGGCCCTCCACTCGCTAGGTCCTAACTACACTTTGCGGAATCAGAAACAGTTGGAAAAAAGGATGAAACGGCGGGGAAAGCAAAATCCAGAGATATAGAGAACGAAATAACAGAGAAACGGGTGAAATCGAAAGCGAAAGAGGGAGGGAACCAAAGAGAGAGAAAAAATGAGACAAATAAGCACAAAAACAGGGAAACAATATTAAAAGCACATGGAGAGAGAAAGCAAGCAAAATACAGTGAAACCAAAATGTAACAGAAACAGAAGTGAACAGAGAAAAATAGAAAAATAAAATAAATATAATTCATACATGGACAAAACGTTAGAAATGAGAGAGGACAACGGGTGAAACGGAAAGACATGGAGAAATGTACTAGATAAAACAAATGTAAAAATGTAAGTGAGAAATCAATAGAAGAGAAAAACAGTAAAGAGAGAAATCAGTAGAAAAGAAAGAAATCAATAGAAGAGAAAAATAGTAAAGACAGAAATCAATAGAAGAGAAAAATAGTACAGAAAGAAATCAATAGAAGAGAAAACAAGCAAAGAGAAAACTAGTAGAGAGAAATCAATAGAAGAGAAAAATAGTAAAGAGAGAAATCAATAGAGAAAAATAGTAAAGCGGAAATAATGTGAAAAACAACAAAGAAATAAGGAGAAAAAGAGAGAAATAAACAAGGAAAAAAGGCAGCAGCAAACGAGGAGAAAAAGAAAGGAAAAAAGAGAGGGATAAACAAGGAGAAAAATAAAGGATTCAACAACGAGAAAAAGAAAGGATTAAACAGAGAAACGGAGAGAAATAAACAAGAAGAAAAAGAGAGGAGAAAAGGAGAGGAATAAACAAGAAGAAAAAGAGAGGAGAAAAGGAGAGGAATAAACAAGAAGAAAAAGAGAGGAGAAAAGGAGAGGAAT